>JAFEMH010006749.1:0-113969 GCA_022495995.1 Adenophora triphylla var. japonica | reverse complement strand
CTCCGGTTCGAAACCCAAATGGTGCCAAAGAAAAATTCCACGTGACGGACATTCCATCCGAATTCACGGCTCATAGGGACGCCTCGCCGCATCACATGAAAGCCATAGCTTCCACTCTCCATCGTGCGTTAAGTTCATTAACCGGCAGGAGATCTTGAAGTCATCAGAGGGGACAGCTTCCTCATAGGAAACGAAGCCGAGACAAGAGCTGCGTGCCCGCAGTGCACCGGCTACCTCCTTCAAACCTACTCAGGGACTATCGGGCAAAATCTCTCAATGTAATCCTCGTATTCCCAGATAGCTAACCACGCCAACGTACTCGAGCAGAAGTGCACTCCCTGTAAGCGCCCGATAAATCAAGCTCAACTGCCGTTTCCAACATTTCGAGGCAGATTGGATAGAAACACCGAGCATCGCCATGATGCGGGCACGTAAACCCCCGTTCCACTCCAATCGGAGATTCGCGCAAGATTCTTCAAGCTAACTTTCGGCCCCGCTGTGTGAAGAGATTTTCGTGATAAAGGTCAACAAGCACCGTCGGCCACTCGCGATGAATGCATGCTGGAAGTCGTAAGTGATGCCCTCCACGAGGGAACTACCCGCTACACCCCTCTTCTCCAGCCATGGCGCATGATGCGCCTTGCAGCTTTCCAAAGAACGCACTCTCGATGCTCTTTATACGTTCCTTGGCGTTTGATTGAATCAAGCGATGACGATTTGTCGTATTCTCCGGAAGCCGAGGACGTGCCGGTGCACCTACGCGGAGCCGTACCTCTTATTTCACATGCTTCGGCTGAGAATGGCTCCCGGTTCCGATCGTGTCACCCCAGGACAAGGGCTCTAATACCATGGAAATTGTCAAGCTTCAAACGCCCGGCACAGTGCGCTATCCGAATACCGGGAAGCAACCGGCCGACACAACAAAGCACCCTCTCGGACAAGTGATTGACGACGACTTACAACATCACCTACCCTGCATATCCCGATGATGACAAGTGATCTGGTCCCTATCGTCGTATTCTCGCAACGTCAAAAGTTACCTCCTCGACGATCGCCGCTCACGGTAAACGAGGGCTCCCGTCAAACGAGCTCGGGGAAGCTCATCATCACTTCTGCGCCGCCCCGCTGGCAACCGGCTCGGTGTTCACGCTAAGCTTATAGCCTCGCGCCGCCGCCAAGGCCAAGTGGGCAACAGAAGCATCTCAAGCTCCTCACCCTCAAGCCTACGAAGTCGTATCGTCCTCGGGAACGCTTCCCAGCCCACCCCGAAAACATCTCAGCAAGGCCTTCTCCCCGCAAGACAAATGTAGTGCCGCCTTCCGACGTGGGAAATGCATCACCTCAAAGATCAACAGGCTCCAGCCTGATTGACTCGGCTTCCCGCCGCTTTCACGGGCCACCTGTGATTCGTACATCCCGGCCAGCCGCAGATCGCTAGCCTCGATAGACTTCGCGACGTAGCGAGATCACGAGATCGGTCACAACATGCTGCAGATTCAACACTCCCGCGAGCCTCACCACCTGGGCAAGTACATGGGCGATCTTCTTGGTAACCGAGATCGGGAAGCGCCGCATGGAATGTCTCCGCCTGCCTCTCCTTCGTCACACATAATCCAAGTGTTTCTCGCCATTCTACGAGATCTGCTGATGTGATCACGCTCGGACACTCACCGATCAAGCACACCTACTGTGAGAGCACGTCTAGCTCTCACAAGGAAAGCCCTCACGGAACTAGCCGCTCAAGAGAGCCGTGCTTCTCGGGACGAAAATCAAGCTCGAAAGACCCACAGTGGACCAAGCTCCCTGTAAAGTGTCACAAGTGCCTTCTCGCATTTAAAAGCTAGAGGCCACTCTAGACCGCCGACCCTTCGGAGTTTTTGCTACCGGGCACTTCCTCGACTACCGGCTCGTTCTCATCCAACCCCTCTCCGCCAATCGAGGGTGGTCAAATCGGTCCCGATGACCTAGGAGATGGAATGGCACAGCAGTAACAAATCCTGGCCGCTTACCTCCCCGAGGAAAGCAAGTTTCTCTCGTGAAAAGCGACTTTACCTAAAGCATCGATGAAACCATTTCTTTCTTCCAAATTTCGTGCATGAAGTCAACAAATACCTAATCCCATGGGTGGCTCCGTGGAGTGCATGGAAAATGATCTTTTCCACTACTCAAACTTGAAAAGGCCAACCGAGAGAGGAAGGTCTATTTAAGCAAACAAGAGGAAGATGGAAATCTCGTTCTCGAGCAACTACTCTCGCAGAAATTCCACAGTATCGCGGCATTCGCTACGTAAACGATCAACTGGGACAAAGAACTGGGCCAAGCATGGGCAGAGCAGTTCAGGAAGCTCGCGTACTACCTTCCGACATACCCGCCACTCGAGATAAAAACGTAAAAGGGAAAACTCTCCCCCGACGCGGAGGTTTATCTCCAGACTCGCGCACGCTAGCTTCGCCAAAAGCAAGCACTCCGGCTATTCTCACACTGGGAAGAAACGCCAGTAATTATCGGGATTTCGACGCAGCTCGCCGCAAGAAAGTTGATTCGGGCCAAGAGCCGAGGAAAATTAGCAAACCATGAATATCGCTGCCAAACTCCAACTCCGTAATGCCTGAGCATGCTCAAGAAGCTGGGAAGGAAAGCGGGAACGCGATATACCAGCAAGAGATCAAGGCAGACTGTTCGTTGAGCAGAACTTCCAAACTCCCCGAGGTCAAGCCAACGCACGCTTCGGGCTCAACGACCAAAGGTTGTGCAATCGACATTCGAACAGCTGCGGCAAACCGGCCTGGCCTCTCCCCGCAGAGGCACCCCAAGTTTAAGATCTCGGGACGTAATCCGACAAGCCGCCGAAGCTCCTGGAATACATCTACAAAGCACTGAGTTGAGGAAGACATACGCTCAAAAGCCTGCATGCTACGAGGAATCCTCCTAACTATGGCTCAACTCGAGCCGGCCTCGTTCGTTCAAGGAACCAAACCCGATGTCTGCGTTCTAACCCGATTTCCTCTGTCAAATCCATGCATGTACACACCTAAGGCCATCAAAAAGCCGACGGAGCCGTGTAACCGCAACTCCAAGCTGCCCCAAGACGCAAGTTCCGTGAGAGAGCAGGACCCGGATCCACTCAGCTAAGATTCTCAAGCAAACCTGTGCGAACATTTCCTCTCGGTCCTCGGCTTCACATTCCTCTCTCATATCTCACAAGCCCAAGCTAGAGGAAAGTCCGGCTCCGTACCATGGTCCCCGTGGACGCAACCCCGCACGAAGTCATTGCGCCATGATCGACAACATCCATCATGGCAACATTATTGCTCACCTTCACAGTATTTGGACCTTCCAAAATTTGGGGTCGATCCACACGAGCCGCTCTACATCACGCCTCCAGCTCGACTGAGCGCCGCTCTTCCTCCGCGTGGCTCTGGGTAGGTACTGGAGGTTTCTTAATGAATGTCTTTTCTGCCCAAGGCCAAGATGATGGACATGTTGACATCAAGCTTGATAGACAGATTGAAGCCTTTACCCACATCATTGCAAGGCCTACGTACTTTCTACTTCTCGTGATCGTTTCTGGTCAAGCTACTCTTAATATTTGGTTCTAGCAAGCGGATGATCCTCACCGAATTCCAAGTGTTGGACATTCCAATCACTTCTACAGCCCTATCCTAAAGGGCATCCCCGGCGCCGCATCAAATCAACGGCGTGGCATCCACCCTTCACCAATGCCTCTCAAGCCCATGCAAGGCAACGAGCCGACTCACGCCTACCCTGGCGACAGGCCAAGTTGTCACCACCGAGGGGACCAAAGACCAATGGCATTCCGTTGTTAGAAATCAAGCAGGATGACGACATACGGCATTAACCGGATTCACTTCGGGAGACCTCCAAAATCCAAATATGCAACGTGGACCTTCCACTGTCTCACGACAAGATTCCTCCTCGCCACGAAGATGATGAAACTCCATGAACTTCATCCCAGATCGGGGCTCTAAAGGTTACATGTGGCCAAAGCATCAAGTCATCAAAGTCAAGGACCACACTACGGTCCGTGGCTCGGCTACGCGCCAACACCGCCCGACATCAAGGAGCATGCGCCTCGCGCCGCACTGGCGCAAGCAGCTCGCAAAAGTGGAACCTCCGACGGCAGACACCCAACCTCCGGACCTTACAGCTTTCGACCTCGCTCATTACTTCACCAAGTGGAACCAACAAAGAACTTCCGAGGGGACCAATGCAAGTGGAACCGACAAAGCAGTAACCGAGGGGACCGAATGAACCGATGCCACGTAACCGAGGGGACCGATAAGCTGAACTGGGATGTAAGATGAGAAAGAAGCAGGATGGTCGCCAAAGACCAGACTAAAGAAAGAATGGAATGCCTAGCACTGGACCTCAAGCATGCCGTAGGACTCAAAGGCTAATCCGACAGGGAGCAAGCCTCTCGACATCACAACCTCTACCGGGATCCACTGCCACCACTGTACCCAAAGATTTAGGCACACATTCAAGGGAATCCTGCATGCTAAGGAGCAATCCTCGTGGTACTCTTTCGCGGAAAATGATTGTTCTGATCCGCCCGACCGAGGCCACATTCGAGACAAGCACCCAAAGCGTAAGGAACCAGAATTCATAGAAGACGCTCAGCCGACCAGCCTCTACAGTAGGTCTTTTCAAGCTTCGCTTGGAGCAGACCGAACCTGATTGACACCCGCCTCGAAAGCAACAAAGATGACGCTATAAATCGGACAAAGCAGTGGCCAAGCTCTCGATCCACGCAACCTCATCAAGCATCCAAAGAATGCCATCGAAGCTAACTGGGTAACTTTCACCTGCACCAAGGGCAAGCCGTGCACTGGTAACTGAAGACAAGCTACGGCCCGCACCCACATCTCCCTAAAACCCGGTCCTCAAACCCTCTCGAGCCGGCCCGCTGTAAAGTCCCAAACTTCCGAGTCATCCAACGGCTCTTACGTCGGAGGACCATGTTAATGTAGCCAACCATGTATTTCGTTCTTGTTAATGAAAAGTCTCACCTTTCTGAGTATCCTTCTCATTGCCACTTTAACAACCGATAAGTTAACAAACAACTTAAAAGACGTTAATACAACTCAATTGATAAAGAAGCGCATACACATTAAATGAACAATACATTAAGGAAGTTCTCGAGCGTGTAGTTGATCAAGGCAGGACAACCTAGCCTAAGCCGCCGAAGAGGCTATGACCAAAGTGAACTCCGGGCCGCCAAGGCAAGAGCCTAAAGAGACACAAGCTCGGCACTTTTCGCTCGACGCAGTAAAAAAGAAGCCCCGATAAGCTTCCTCCTCCGGGAGTAGCGTTGACGTGTTCGCCCGGTCATACAGTCAGACATGTGACTCGATCCTCGATCGTGGAGCATGCACTAATTCCCTCCGATCCCGAATCCAAGCCTCTGTCAAAATGTAAGCCGCGCAAGATCAAGCCAGAGCGTCTTGCAAGTTAAAGAAGAAATTGAGAAAATGCTCCGAGTCAAGGTTTCATCGTAGAGTGATTGAGTACCCGACTTGGCTCTCCAACATCGTGACGGCCACCAAGGCCAATAGAAAGGCGATGTCGTGCGGATTTCCGGATCTCAACAAGGCCAGCCCTAAAGATGATTTCCCACTCCGCCTAACATTGACATGCCGGTCGACACCACGACAAATTCTCAAGTAAAGTCCTTCGTGGATGTGCGTTCGGGCCGGATACAACTTCAGATCAAGATGTCCGAGGAGGATCAAGCCAAGAATGCCTCACCACTCCTGGGGACATACCGCTACACTGGCCATGCCGTTTTCCGTCTCGAAGAACGTGCATTGGCTACTTTACTGGTCAGCAATGCCTCTCTTCCATGACATGATTCACAAAGAAATCGAAGTATATGTCGACGACATGATCATCCACTCCAGAGGATCGACATGCAAAGACATTTGACAGATTTCGAGAAAGTTCTTCAACAGCACTCGTAAAACACTCCATGAGGTCAACCTCGCAAGTGCACCTTCGGCCAAGCGCGGCACATCGGGGTACATGGTTACGTAAAGAGGTATCGAAGCCGATCCCAAGAAAATCAAGGCCATCATCGACATACGAAGCCGCTCGCACTCTACCGCTAATGTGCATGAAGAGCTTCATGGGAAGACTTCAAGCACATCGCCGCTTCTATCAACCGCTTGACATCTTCTCTTCGCGAGCCCATGTTCAAACTCGATGAAAAAGAATGCCGACATCAAATGGGACTCCGAATGCCAAACAAAATGCGCCTTTCGAGAAGATCAAGACCTACTTGGCATAATCCCCAATTCTCATGCCCGGCCACATGAAGACAAAGCCACTACTCCCGTATCTCGACACAAGAATAGACACGCCAACTGAGCAATGTCGGCACAAGAACAGAAAGATTCCAAGGTTGAGCATGCAATCTACTGTAAGCTTCTAAGCTTCAAGGAAGTGAACTCGCCATCAAAGATTGGAGAGAAAACTTGTACCGCTCTCGTATGGGTAGTCGGGAAGCCGAAACACTACATGCGCCACATTCAAGTGCTCCCGGGTCTCAAAGAAATGGACTCCCGTCCGATATCTCTTTGACAAGCCATCCCTATCAATGCGACTCAGCCAAGTGGTCATTCTTCCCGGGCCGAGTTCGACATCAAGTACATGGTCGAAAATCAACAAAGGCGTAGTAATGGCGCATCGCCCGGCCGACTTCTCGCAGTGAACCTATGGGTCCCGATCCGCAGCTTCCGTACGACGAAATTTTTTCACTCGACAATAGCAAACTACTGGCAACTCTTCTTCGATGGGGCAACTAACAAGAAGGGGAATGGTATTGGAATGCTCCTTGTTGATCCCAAGGACGAGCATACTCCCATAGCCATCAAGTTGAATTTTAAAACAACCAACAATGCCGCAATAATCACGAAGCTCGTGAAGGTCCTGAAGCCGCCTCGAGTGCAACATTTCGCAACCGATGTATGGAGACTCGCATTGATCATCAATCAAGTGTCCAACAAATGGAAGACGGTAGATTCTCGGCTTTCGTAAGTACCACACGGCATACGGAGGAGCTCATTGCCGTTTCTAAGGACATCTCTTTTCACTATTTGCCAAGAGACAGAAACCGCTCGCCATGCCCCGGCAACCTCGCCTCTTGTCGAAATTCCCGATGGGAAAGCAAGTAAAACCCCTCGCATAGGCAGACGGGAAACACCCGCCTATTTGTGATGTGAGATCGAAATAAAAGGAAACGATCGACGAACCCCGGTACAATCAAATTTACTGCATCTCCAAAACGGAGAAGCTTCCTTCACAAATGAAGATGGAAAATACAAAGAAGGGATCAAAGCTAAAAACATGATGGCATTAAAATGCCTCGGCATCCTATTTCGTCATTCGGGGTATGTTGTACAAGAAGCGCCACCAAGGGCCACTCCTTTGCGTGTGTAAACAAAGAAAAGCGCCTGAAGCCGATGAACGAAGTTCACAACGGAATCTCGCGGTCCGCATACGAACGCCCGAGCATTGACACAGTATCATCCTCCGTATGGGATACTATTGATATCGATGGAAATGCATCGCATCCAGTTCAGTCCGGCTGCGACAAATGTCAACGGTTCCTCCAACCTCAATCACATCCTCTCACGAACTCTATTGCATGACTACACCACGGCCTTTCGCCACATGGGAATCGACGTCATCGGCAAGATCACTCTCTACCAGTGGAGCAATGGTCACGAGTTCATTTTAGTCGCAATGACTACTTCACCAAATGGGTAGAAGCCGATCGTACAAGGTACTGAATTCTAAGAAGGTGGCCGAGTTCATCCGAGAGAACATCATGTGCCGATACGGAGTGCCCAACGAGATCATCTCCGACAATGGGACCCACTTCGAAGGAGATTGCGATCAACTTCTGACCGAATTCATAGTCACACGTCACAAATCTTCTCCTTACAGACCACAAACCAATGGTGCAGTAGAGGCAGCCAACAAGACTCTCGCCATGATAATCAGAAGCATGACCACTGCAGGTCGGGATCGGCCCGAAAAGCTACATTTAGCCCTTCCGGGGATACGTAACATCGCCGTAACCGCCACAGGGGAGACTCCGTTCGCACTTACCTATGGAATTGAAGCAATGTTGCCCGTAGAATTGGAAATTCCATCCCTCCGAGTCCTCTTGGAAAACGGGATCAATGAAGTCGAATGGCTACAGTGCCGTCACGACGAACTTGCTCTACTCGACGAGCGCAGATTGAAATCCATGGAGCATACTCGAGCCTACCAAAGCAGAATGGCCCGAGCATTCGACAAGAAAGTCAAGATCCGAGACATCAGAGAAGGCAACTTGGTGCTAAAGGAAAAGCCTCCTACGCAGACCAATCCCCTCGGAAAGTGGGAGCCTACCTGGATAGGACCGTTAGTGGTACAAAGAATCTTCTCCGGGGGAGCCATGAAGTTAGCAGACCTGGACGGGAACCCTTTCGTTAACCCCGTGAATGGAAGAAAGCTCCGCAGATACTTCATTTGAGGAAGAGCACGAGTCAACTCTCCGTCCCCATACACCACCCCTTAGTAAAATTAAAGTGCTAAAAGAGTAATACCCAACTGGATACATTCCCGCTAATGATCCAGGTAAAAAACAGGGCCGCACTTCTTTTGTCTTTGGTTTTCTCAAATTCACCTAAAGTGTCGAACTACGGTGACCTGAGCCCCTTAGTCCAATTGTAAAAGGGGAACGTAGGCAACCATCATTAGTTCAGTCTAAAAAAACAAAAAAAAATACAATAAACATCAATTGCTTGTGTTTCGAAAAACTCTTTTCAATTAACCTACAAATTCATTACGGTTAAAACAATCTTTGATGAGTTCAAGCACGGTCAAATCTAGACTCGCTACATGCTAGCAAAACTACAATAAAACATTAATCAGTTAATGTGTCTGCAATGACAGTGGGTGGATACTCTGGACAGCAAGGTCAACCTAGTTTCCTGTATTTGGTCCTTCATCCTTCTTCCCCTTCCCTTTCCCCCGGCGAGTGTTCTTCACCTTCATAGGGAATATTCCTGTAGTCCTTCTACCTGGCTCAGGGACCCTTCCCGATGCCTCCGTCAAACCTGTAGCTGTCAATGCAGCCCTTTCCCTAGCTCTGTCTCGAGCTGCTTCACTTCGAGCCATCATGACCGTGCTTTGATTGGCCTCCCGATCAGCATTTGCCTCATAGTCAGCCATGTCATTCCCAGTACGATTCTGAGGGTTAGCCCCCACCTCGGTCCTCCTCAAATTCGAGCTGTCCAGGTGATCAGCACCCAACAGCTCACTCCGTCTCCACAAAATAGACATATGTGTCTCCCCCATACACTCTTCGTACTGTCTGGATCACTGTCGACGTAACATTGCCCCCTCTCCGGTGAAAGAGAACCCTGGCAGGAAAGGATGTGTATTGCCACAACCGTGTGAGCAGCAATAACGTCGAGGGATCTTCCATCAGCAGAGATCCCACCTCAAAGGTAGCAGCATGAGCTAAACCCGTCAATGGCACCTGCTCCAGCCCGTACTCTCGCAACACCAACGATGGAATATAGAAAGACGTCTGAGACAGCCCCGACACTCTGACAACCAATAGGCCCTCCTGAGCGGTCCGACAAGTCTGTAACTTCCAGTGAGGAACCAACCATCTCAGGTTATGCGTGTGGAGTCTGGCCATCCAGAGCTCCAACTCAGCTTGATTGCCCCCAATCACCAGAGGACGTCGAGAGAAGGACCAAGCGTCACAAGACATTGGCACCTCGGGCATCATCTGCAGCCTCTCTCTCAACCACATGGTAAGCATAGCGGGACTCCCTCCCCACATGTATCGGCCGCTCGAGTCGACATCCGACCTATGCCTGTGAACGTCTCGCCCAGACCAAAGGCACGATGTCTCCCGCTCCGCACCGCCCTCACCAGTCCAAGACGCCGTGATGGCACACACCTGTGGACGTGAACGTGAATAGAGTAGCGATCGCGCACAGCAGCAAGCGCGTCCCACGCGAAAACGCTCCTCGCCTTCGGCAAATCTATCAAGGGCCCCGAAATGTCAACATAATCGGTGTTCGCATCGCATCCCGTATGCTTCTCCACCGAGATACCAAGCAAAGACACTAGCTTCTCAACAAAGGTGGCCATGCCACTCAAAGATACTGGGAAGAACTAGCTGTTCCTGCTCTCGTGTCCTCCTGTAATGGCCCGAAAATCTTCAAATGTAGGAGTGATTTCGTTATATGAAAAGTTGTACACATTCCTCCGTACATCCTGCAACGAGACGCGAGCGCTCTCAAAAGATCCCAATCTGGCATAAGCTCCTTCAAAGCCCAAACAGATTTCATCCCGTAACAGCCTTCGAAAAACCCCTTGTTTTGCCTCGTGTGGTTCCGTACCCATGACTGGAAATTATCCAAATACCGATCTTGCATCCGAGACGATAGCTTAGGAAAGGGAGCCATGGAAAATGAAGGAAACCTTAGAAATTTGAGAGAATTCAGCTAACTGATCAGATGTGAATGCACAGTTCTTAACAAATTGCAAAGCTGAAACTGCAATTTAAAAGACTCTGAAACTCACCCTCAGTCCGGCCGGACTCCCCTTGCAGTTGACCTGGTCAACTCGCAGCCTAATGCTTCCTAAATTGGAAGCAATTCCAAACAACGCCCGTTCATGCCTTATGAATCAGTGCCGCCCGGTTTCATTTAACCAATGTCAATATCCCTTCCGCCCCGGGCTCGTGCAACAGTGCAAATAATTAAATATCAGTGCATTTAGGCATAATTTTTGACCCGTTCAATTTTTTATGCATATTTCGTTTTATTTATTTTTTTGATAAACCTACTTCCTTATTTGCCGAAAATAAAAGAAGGTGATCACTAAATAGATGCGCGAAGTACAGGTTCCACCCCACGGGTGCCTTTTTCCAAATACAGTTCAAATCAAATCGTTCCAGACGATACATACATTTTGTAAAAAAAAAAAAAGCAGTAAAAGAAGGACTACTCCGAGTCCTGCTCGTTATCCGAGCACTCGACGCACTGCTCCGCAGCTGCCGGATCCGTCGCAAACAAGAAGTCGCCGAATTCCTCCAGGCGGGAATACGCGAAAGGCCTCCTCGGCGTCTACGAACTCGAGGAATCTTCCCTCTCGTGCCCCGAGTGCGAAGAGGGATGAGCTCCAAACCCAGCCGTTTCGCCCGCGAACCGACCAAATCCCAGTACAAAGTCCTCCCCACCAGCCGTGGGAGCAGGCGAACCTCTCGGCCTAGACGGCCTCGGCTCACGAACGTCCACGCTCCTCCGGGAACTGTACATCATGAATGCCACGATCCTCCTAGTGTAGGTGGCCCACCCATCCACCGGTCTCATAGCCTAGCCGTACAACCTGTGAACCAGGAAAATCATCAAAAGACGAGAAGAAAGTACAGATGTAACATTTGCAGAATGCTACTATCAAATGCAGAAAACCAAAAAAGTGCTCACCGAAGTGTTGGGGTCCACCCTATACCGAGGTCTCAGCTCATCCGGGAGCGGGATCACCAGTCGCCTGCGCGAACCATCCAACCCCTCGTACGCCAGCCTAGCGCGTGGGAGCGGGAGATCTCGGGGATATCCAGGGCCCTCGCCCTCCCTGTGCTGCACCTGTGGGCTCCTCAGCCTCATACTCAAGAAAGTCTCATAGTCGGCCCCCGCTATGATGTACTCGGTATAGAACACGCCCTGTCTATACCTCTCCAACTCATCCATCGCATCGACGAGAGTGATGCCGTATGCGTAGATCGATCCATCCGGCACCATCGGAAGTGACCCCGGGCCATGCTGATGGGTCATCCTCTCCCCCAAATACATAGCATCACAATGAAGTCCCACCAGGAGCTTCCGCCGCCGCGTAACCTCACTAGCAACCTGAACCGCGACAGCGTGGAATCGACTCCACCAGGTCAGCTGGATCCTCTCAGAGAACTCACAGTTCAGGGCCTGGGACGCCTCCTCGTACGTCAGTCGAGTGCCCACTCTCGATGAGACCGCCTTCTTCGCCTCTTACGCTAAACCCGGCATGGCAGGAACAGGGGTCGATACGCCTCCCTAATGTCCCACAATCATGACCGAACACCTCATAGCACCGCACTGCCAAGCAAATGGAAAGTTATACGCCTACGTGAGCGAGATACATACGAGTACATAAACGAGACAAGGAAGAGAAAAAGACGTGAACTTACATCCAAAGCATGCGAGAAACAGCTCAAGGAACTCTCCTCTCCCTGCAAGAACCTGTCCATGGAATGGTAGAGCTCGGCCAGTCCAGCCTCCCCCCATGCATACCCCCTCACAGCATCCAAGTCTGTCAGCGACCCGAGCAGAGGGAAGTGACAGGACGTGTCAGAAGTCGGGAATAAAGTTGCTGACAACGCGAACCAAATGAACCCTTGAGCCAGGCGCTCCGTGGTCATCCTCAAAGACCCAGCCAAATAATCTGTGATACCCGTCTGCAGATGCCTCTCCATCGGCCTGTACCAAATGCCTAAGCCCCTAGCATCGGTGATATCAAAACCCGGAACAGACTCGCCCTGTGGTATAACCATCCACCCACACCCGCGCGTTGCCATAGGTCGGCAACCCGGTAATAGCGGAAAATCGGTGGGAGTCACCGTCGCCTCCCCATCTCGAAATGAAAAGTGTGGGTCGTATCCCACCGCACTCGCCGTAGCTACGTACATGGACTCGGCCCTCGCGTCAGCAGCCTATCGCAGCTACCACACTGATGAATCCAGCCAATCCGGAGTCGACCACCAGCTGCCATGGACTCCTCTCTCCCTCTCGAGCATCGTCCAGAAATACCTCCCACAGCGCTCGCACTGCCTCAAAGGCTCCCCGACTCTTCTGGTTGCGAACGTCAACCGTCCCTCGCCCCTGCAGGTGAACACAGCGAAATACGTTAAGCACAGAAGCAACGTCAACAGAATACACGAACGCATGTCAAAAGGATACAATGTAGATACGGTTCTCATTCATTTCCTAACATATATTTTCATCCTTTCGAAAACTCCGTCGAATCCGGAACTTTCAAAGCATTTCGAAAACTCCGTCGAAACTGAAACTTTAAAAGCCCTTCGAAAACTCCGTCGAATCCGGAACTTTCCAAGCATTTCGAAAACTCCGTCGAAACCGGAACTTTCAAAACCCTTCGAAAACTCCGTCGAATCCGGAACTTTCAAAGCATTTCGAAAACTCCGTCGAATCCGGAACTTTCAAAACCCTTCGAAAACTCCGTCGAAACCGGAACTTTCAAATTCTTTCGAACATTTCGAAAATTTACTCTGTCCCAAATTAAAGCTACTTTAATTTTGGAAAACGCATCTAGACATGAAATTTTGCAACCAAAATTTTTATGTCATCTACCCATAGTGTCAATTGAACTACATCCTAGTCAATTTAGACAAAGGTTCATAGCAAAGTCAAAAGCCCCAATCCGGGCACCAAAATCCCTAATTCATTCCTAGTCAAATTTCTAACATTTAAAGAATGCACATTCTTAAAATTAATGGAATTTGAGCGAAGCTTACTTGTCTCTCGATCCCTCCTTTGGAGTTGTGTTTATCCCTAGCCGGGTAGAACTCATCGGATTCAATGGATGAATGTTGGTTCGAATGGTCCGAACCAACCGCGTTCTTTCGTCATCGGTCCTTCCATGACGAGCCATTGGTTCCCAATCACCTTCCATAGCAATATTCTTTCACAAATTTGAGCAAACCTCACAATTTGGGATGAATTTTCTCTCCTCCTTTCTCTCCTTCTCGTCGGAATTAATGAAAGAAAATGGCCAATTCAGCTTCTGCCTCGGCGCTGATAACAACCTGGTCAACTTCAGGTTCAGTCCGGCCAGACTCTTCCTGCAGCAGAAAGATTCTTGCCAATTCAGCCCCTCAACTTTTCGCAGTTCCAATTTTACCCCTTTTGGCCCCCAAAAGTGTAAAATTTCCCCAAAGTTAGACATTTCTAACACCCCATCCCCCGAGGATAAATCCCCAGTTAGTTTTCACTAACGCTCGTCTCCAGACGTTAAATTCCCCAGTTAGTTCTCACTAACGCTCATCTCCAGACGTTAAATTCTCCATTAGTTCTCACTAACGCTCGTCTCCAGACGTTAAATTCCCCAGTTAGTTTTCACTAACGCTCTCTCTAGACGTTAAATTCTCCGTTAGTTCTCACTAACGCTCGTCTCCAGACGTTAAATTCCCAATCGATGTTTGACATTCAAACGCTCGCGCTCGTCTCCAGACGTTAAATTCCCAGTCGACGTTTGACATTCAAACGCTCGCGCTCGTCTCCAGACGTTAAATTCTCCGTTAGTTCTCACTAACGCTCGTCTCCATACGTTAAATTCTCCGTTAGTTCTCACTAACGCCCGTCTCCAGACGTTAAATTCTCCGTTAGTTCTCACTAACGCTCGTCTCCAGACGTTAAATTCTCCGTTAGTTCTCACTAACGCTCGTCTCCAGACTTTAAATTCCCAGTTAGTTTTCACTAACGCCCGTCTCCAGACGTTAAATTTCCAGTTAGTTTTCACTAACGCCCGTCTACAGACGTTAAATTTAATCCTCAGTTGACGTTTGACATTCAAACGCTCAATCATGTCCCCGGACATTCCAGTTACATTCCCGTCTCCAGACGTTAAATTTAATCCTCAGTTGACGTTTGACATTCAAACGCTCAATCATGTCTCCGGACATTCCAGTTACATTTCCGTCTCCAGACGTTAAATTTAATCCTCAGTTGACGTTTGACATTCAAACGCTCAACCTTGTCTCCGGACATTCAAGCACATTTTCGTCTCCCGACGTTAAAATTTCTAGTGGTTTTCACCATCGTTCACTTCCCCGGCCGCCAGTCGTAAGCCCGATCGTCCCACCTCAGCAGCCATCAAGGTAAGCCCGCACAATAATCCCTCTTCGACCATCAAGGTAAGCCCGAACGCTCATCCCCAGCAGGATTCTAAAGAAGAAACGTCAATCCTTCCGAGTTATTAATAACGCCAGTTTAACACAACCATTCCCATCATTGCCACCCTATCCCCAGCAGGATAAACCTGGCCGTCATCGTAAGTCCAGCATCAAAGGCACGAACGCCTTTGTCTCAGGATAAACGTATCCTCGTAACTCCGGTTTGAGGCGCCACACGCCCTCGTATGCTTCACCAACTCCGGTTTGAGGCGCCACACGCCCTCATAAGTATCAGCAACTCCGGTTTGAGGCGCCACACGCCCTCGTAAGTATCAGTAACCCTGATTTGAGGCACCACACGCCCTCGAAGGTTTCAGAAATCCCAGGTTCAGACGCCTCACAATAGTCTCCATTCAGGTCTGAGTACCTCGCAATGGTCTCATTCAGGTTTAGACGCCTCCCAACAGTCTCGCTTAGGTCAAGGTCCCCACGTGCAACTCCTTGCACCTACGAACTACGATCGGCTTGATTCCCGCTCGGGATACGTAGGAATCCTTTCGCTAAGGGTCCAGCCAGCTGACCGCCCAGGTCTCTTCCAAAGTAAGGCATCCCGATTTGGATCCTTATCTTTTTTCAACGACCCCACCTCCTTCGGAAGTGACGTCGCTGAGGGGCTAACTGCAAGTACCCAAATCCGGATCGTCAAAATCCATCAGAAAGTTAACCGAAATCCGTTAACTGGCCCGCTCCAGGTTAACCGAAACCCGTTAAGCTCCCTGTTGCCAAGCCAACGAGACGTCCCGGGACTGCCCCGAGCATCCCAATGTCAAAGCTTACTCAACACACGTCATCACACGTAAAAGTATGGCTTTCCCTGAAAAATGCACTTTTCGGCACTTTTCGGGGGGCGTTTCGGACATTTTCCGGACTGTTATTTTAAAAACGGACAAAGGAGTCGACCCTAGCCATAGGTATAACTCCCTCTCTCTAATCTCTCATTTCGTCTCGGTTTACGTGCCTGTCGCTACAACCGTTTCGGACGACGTTTTTGAAATGTAGACGCCTCCGTCTAACGGGGTCCGATACGTTTTAGCCCCTCGATCCTCTTCTCTTCCCGTAAGAGAAGTAATCACGGGTTAAAACGGCATTCCGACCCCGTTCCGTTTAAATTTCTGTCATTTACCATTCCGGATCGATCGATCCGTCGATTGTCATTTACTTTTCTGTCATTTACCATTCCGAGCCGTTTTGGCTCGTTGAACGTCATTTACAATTCCGAGCCGTTTTGGCTCGTCGATCGTCATTTACAATTCCGAGCTGTTTTGGCTCGTCGATCGTCATTTACGATTCCGGATCGTTTGATTCCGTTGATACCACATTTAAATACTGTCATTTACAAAGTCCGACCCGTTTGGATCGTGATAGTATTTACCTTTCAAAGTCTGAGTCGCGACCCGATTCGTTGATTGCATATCATTTAATACGCTTTTTCCCGTAAAAATCGTTAACAATGTAATGCCCGGTTCAAAACCGGAGTTCGACCTTCGAACACTCTTTCAAAACGCGCGAAATGACGTTTGGCATCCGAACGCTCATCTTCAAACTAAAAGCCGAATTTTGACATTCAAAATCATTTAATACGCTTTTTCCCGTAAAAATCGTTAACAATGTAATGCCCGGTTCAAAACCGGAGTTGACCTTCGAACTCTCTTTCAAAACGCGCGAAATGACGTTTGGCATCCGAACGCTCATCTTCAAACTTAAAAGCAAACTTTTGACATTCAAAAACATTTAATACGTTTTTCCCGTAAAAATCGTTAACAATGTGATGTCCGGTTCAAAATCGGAGTTCGTCCTTCGAACTCTCTTTCAAAAAACTCAAAATCGACGTTTGCCACACAAATGCTCATTTCAAACTCAAAATTGACGTTTGCAACGCAAACGCTCATTTCCGTCTCAAAACTGACGTTTGTCATTCAAACGCTCGTCTTTTTGAACAAAGTCACCTAATCAACGTTTGACATTCAAACCAAGATTAAGCTTGTCATTCAAGCCCCCCCATTTCAAAATGCAAACACACACACACACACACGATTTCGAGAAAGGTAGAAAGACTCGTCATACGAGGCATTTCGGGTGATCTCGTAATACTCTTCCCGAAATGTAACGTGACCTCCGAACCTAACAATCTCTGGTACTCAAAATAACTTTTTACTCGTTTTTGCTACCAATAAAAATGACTCCCCGTTTTCAAAATAGCCTTTTCCTAAGTTTTTGCTACCAATAAAAAGGACACCATTTTCACTAAAGCCGTTTCTCAACGTTTGGGCTCAAAATACAAAAACCGCGTGCGACTCCTCATTCCTTCCCAAGAAGCGAGGTCTCAGACACCAACACCCCGCGAAAGACAACCGTCCTTTTCGAGCTCCCGCGCAAAAAAGGCCGGGTAATTTCACATCCCAACACGTAACCTGACCCCCGAACCCATTTTCTCTTTCAAAAAGGTTTTCAATGTTTCCTTTAAAATGGCGTGGCGACTCCTAAAATATTTTTTTTTCGGCGAGCGTACATTCAATAACGTAATCCGATCACACTATAGAACACTTTCCATAAATGATCGTATTCCGTTATACCCCTAAACATCAGTTGATTAACACAAGTTCAAGCACATAATAGTTACTTGAAAATAAATCCACCAAAGGGATAAAGAAATAACAACATGGTATTCATTCTCATGTTTAAATCAATAACATAGTGTAACATACATTTCATACACTATTTATATCACAAACCATGGATATGAACTCAAGTAAGGCCACAATTTATAACCAACAAGCCCTACATGTTCAATATGCAACAATTCATAACTTCCATAAAGGTCCAAGTCCAAGTTCAATTTACCAAGTTTGATTCACTTTGGTTAAGTTACAAATCAAGCCTACCAACCATTTTCCGAACAATATTTAAACCCCTTCCACAATTCCATTTTGACCAAGTAAGACATCATTGAGTAGCTAAAGTTCTCTACTTTAATTATAGTTAAAGAGGGTTCCATTATGTTCTAGGTATATTAGGTTTCTGCAGCTTGGAAAATGGTTCAGAGTTGACAGGGTATGGCACGACTCGTGCCATTGCAGCCCCAATTAAATTAGCACGGGTGACAAAATTTTCACGAGTCGTTGTCTTGAGTGGGCAAGGGGCACGACTCGTGCCAAGGCCAAAATCAGCAACAGCAGCTGAACATCAGCAACAACCAAAACCACGTATCATTTACCAATTTCCTCTGTTTTTGAAGTGCCAAAACCAGTACCAAACATGACCAAAACTGAGACCAAACCAATTCATACTCATTTTAACCCAAGCATAAAGTATTAACAACATATTACAACTATTTTGACTCAAGAACAAGCCTAAATTATCCATGCACCAACCTAGGACCAATTCTTCAACACTTAGCTCCAATTTGCTACTATCCTTTACACTTATACCCAAGGCAATCACCAAGTAATTTTCAGCTCCTTCCACTACCATTTTAACTCAAAGAAATATATACCAAAAATTTCAAAACAATTTATACAACATCAATAACAACAATAATCATGGAATGAACAAGTTTTGAAAGAAAATCATAATAACTTACTGAAATAATTCGAAAATATGTAATTGTTTTTCCGAATAGATTCGCTCCCCTCGTCACCACGAACAAGAATATGCGATCGGAATTATAAATGAAAAGGAGATGAATTTCCTAGGAATTTATGAAGGGAAGGTTAGGATTTAGGTTCTTTCTCTCTTCTCACAGAGGAACTAAGGATGAAGGTTAGTCAAATGACTTATCCATGGAAATTAAACAAAGGTGACTTTCAACCATTTTCACATAAGCTCCTTCCACTCTCTATTTACAATAACTTAAAAACCTTACTCTTTCACCCTTGACACAAAAGCACCTCAACATTTTATAATCATTTTATTTAAATTTTTAACTATTCTACTTTCACCACAACACTTTCTTTTTATTCCATTTAGACCCTAAATTATTAAAGTTAATTCATTTTCATCCTAAACTTCACATAAGTCATCAAAAACATAATTAAACACATAAAACTTAACAAGTAGCATAAATGGCATAAAATGAGATCCTACCAACCTAACCCCACGTGCTCAACGTGTACTAAAATGGTGCCTAATATTAGGGTCGTGACACTCACTCCCCCTTAAAGAAAATTCGCCCCAAATTTTGAATGAACTTACTTGCACGCTCAAACAACCAAGGATATTTTCCTCTCATCTCTGACTCTAGCTCCCACACAGCCTCTTCGATGGTATGATTTTTCCATAGGATCTTCACTACCGGGATGCTCTTAGTTCTCAATTCCTTAACTTGAAATTCCAAGATTCTCAACGGTTCCTCAACATATGACATATTCGCTTGAATCTCTTCGGGAGGGGAACTCAAAACATGGGAGGGATCATGGCAATACTTCCTCAACATTGAAACATGGAATACGTCGGAAAAGGATGGAGGCAACGCTAACCGGTAAGCCAATTCCCCATTCTTTTCCAAAATCTCAAATGGCCCGACAAACCTCGGAGCTAATTTCCCCTTATTACCAAACCTTTTACTCCTAGTCCTCGGAGAGATCTTCAAGAATACCAAGTCACCAACTTGAAAAGATAAGTCTCATCTTCTATTGTCGGCGTAGCTCTTCTGCCTACTCTAAGCCGTCTTCAACCGATCTCGGATCACCTTGATTTTCTCCGTTGAATCCCTAACCAAATCCGGACCCCAAAGCTTAGCTTCACCAATCTCATCCCAACACATAGGAGATCTGCACTTTCTACCATACAACGCCTCATACGGAGCCATCTCAATGCTAGATTGGTAGCTGTTGTTGTAAGCAAACTCAACCAACGGTAGATGATCCTCCCAAGACAAGTGAAAATCCATCACACAAGCCCGTAGCATATCCTCAAGTATCTGAATAGTTCTTTCCATCTACCCATCTGTTTGAGGATGAAATGCCGTGCTAAAACTCAACTTAGACCCCAAAGTTTCATGCAATGCCCTCCAAAATCTAGAAGTAAATCTCGGATCTCTATCGGAAACAATACTAACTGGAACTCCGTGAAGTCTAACAATCTCCCTTATATACAATTGAGCTAACCTCTCCATCGAGAACTTGGTTGACACCGGAAGAAAATGAGCCGACTTTGTCAATCTATCAATGATAACCCAAATAGCATCCATCTTCTTCGCGGTAGGAGGCAAACCAGTCACAAAGTCCATCGAAATCCCTTCCCATTTCCACTCTGGAATATCTAACGGTTGAAGTAGCCCCGCCGATCTCTGATGCTCGGCCTTGATTTGTTGACAAGTTAACACTTAGACACAAAATTCGCAATCTCTCTTTTCATCCCATTCCACCAATATCCTTGTTTCAAATCTTGGTACATCTTCGTACTACCCGGATGAATAGCAAACTTAGATTTATGACCATCCTCTAACACGCGCCTCTTGATCTCCGGTGAAAAAGGAACACAAATTCTGCCTTGGAAAGTCAAAACTCTATCTCTATTCAACGCAAATTCCCTGGCTTTACCATCATGCACTTGCCCCAAAATTTTCTTCAACTCCGGATCACTTTGTTGAGCTTCTACCAAATCTCCATACAAGGTCGGGACTGCTTGCACATTCGCAAAAATCATCTCACTTCTTGACTCTCGGGAACTCAAAGTTGACAAATAAGCCTTTCGGCTAATCGCATCCGCAACTGCATTTGCCTTCCCCGGATGATATGAAATCACACAATCAAAATCCTTCAAGAATTCTAACCATCTTCTTTGCCGATTATTCAACTCCTTTTGAGTAAACAGATACTTCAAGCTTTTGTGGTCGGTGAAAATTTCAAATCTCGCCCCATAAAGATTGTGCTTCCATTTATGCAACACAAACACAATCGCAGCCAATTTCATGTCATGGGTAGGGTAATTCTATTCCGCCGGTGATAACTTCCGAGAGGCATACGCAATCACTTTCCCACTTTGCATTAAAACACATCCCAATCCTTCCTTCGAGGCGTCACTGAATATAACGAAGTTCTCGCAACCATCTGGAAGGGTAAGAACGGGAGCTGATGTCAACCTCTTCTTCAACTCAACAAAACTTGCTTCACACTTGGAATCCCACATAAAAGGTACATCCTTCCGAGTTAGTCTTGTTAACGGAGTTGTAATTCGAGAAAAACCCTCTATGAACCTTTTGTAATACCCCGCCAAACCAAGAAAGCTATGAACCTCTATCACAGTTGAAGGTTGCTTCCAATTGACTACGGCTTCAATTTTTGAAGGATCAACGGATATCCCCAAACTGGACACCACGTGCCCCAAGAAAGAGATCTGCTCGAGCCAAAACTCACACTTGCTGAACTTGGCGAATAACTGCTTCTCACGAAGAAGGGATAAGACAATCCTCAAATGATTCTCATGCTCTTCCCGGGATTTGGAGTAAACAAGGATGTCGTCTATGAAAACCACTACAAAGCTGTCAAGGTACGACTTGAAGATACCGTTCATCATATCCATGAATACGGCAGGAGCATTAGTCAACCAAAAAGGCATAACCACGAACTCATAGTGACCATATCTCATCCTGAAAGCTGTCTTTGAAATGTCATCCTGTCTAATCTTCAACTGATGGTATTCGCTTCTCAAATCAAGTTTAGAATAGATCACGGAACCTTGAAGTTGATCAAACAGGTCATCAATATACGGAAGAGGATATTTATTCTTTATCGTTGCTTGATTCAATAAATGATAGTCGATACACAATCTCAAGGTGCCATCCTTCTTCCGAACAAACAAAATCGGTGCTCCCCAAGGTGACACACTTGGACAAATAAAACCCCGGTCTAACAACTCTTGCAACTGAGTCTTCAACTCCTTCAACTCAGTCGGAGCCATTCTATAGGGTGCTTTAGAGATAGGTAAGGTATCGGGCACTAAGTCAATACAAAACTCAACCTCCCTATCCGGAGGCATAGAGTACTCACTTGAAAACACATCACTAAATTCATTAACCACCGGGACATGAGCTAATTCAGGGGATTTTTTACTTGAATCTACCATATAAGCCAAATAACCCGCACACCCTTTAGATAGCATTTTTCTAGCCTTTAAAGAAGAAATAACATGTATACCAAACATAGATTTATCTGCATCAAACACAAAAGTAGGCATATCAGGCATAGCAAATGAGACCCTCTTTCTACGACAGTCTACCAAAGCATGGTAATGACTCAACCAGTCCATACCAAGAATGACATCAAAGTCCCGGATTTGTAACTCTACTAAATCCACCGGCAATACATGCCCACAAATAGTCACATCACAACCACTATAAACCAAAGAAGAAGTGAGACACTCTCCCATAGGAGTCGAAATCTCTAACACATAAGGCATAAATTCAGGCAACTTATGCAATGCAAATGCAAAATGAGATGCCACAAATGAATGGGAAGATCAGGGATCTATAAGGATGTGGGCCTTAACTCCTGAGACAGTGACAATACCTCTAATGACGGCATTAGGATCAACCTCTCCTCTACCCAATGCAAACACTCGCCCCTGAACTCTATCTTTTGGCTTGCCCTCGTTATCTCTTTTAACTCCTCCTCTTTGACCCCCTTGACCACTACCCGCTGCTTGCCCTCGTTGCAACTTAGGACAATTCTTCCGGAAATGGCCCGATGCTCCACACTCTAAGCATTTTCCCTGCTTGCTCTAACACCTATCTTCCGAGTGACCCATCTTCTTGCAATAACCACATACAATTCCAAACTGAATTGAAGTAGGTCGAGCTGCCGGAGCCGCCACATTTCCTCCTCTTGCTACCCCCGGGACTGAGAACCTTTGTTGCCCTCTACTTTGTCCCGAAACTTGACCTTAGAACCTCTGCTTACTTCTACTTCCACCTTCAGACTTACCCTGATGCTCTTCAATATCATTCTCTATCTAATAGGCTCTGTTCATCGCCGCTTGAAAATTTGTGAAGTCGTGTGTCAATAACTGCTTCCGAAACTCGAACCTTAACCCTTTCACGAACCGGTAGACCCGTCTCTCTTCTTCCAGCACCAAATGAGGACAATATCGAGCTAGCTCTGTAAACTTAGCAGAATACTGTGCTACGGTCATCGTTCCTTGCTCCAATCTCAGAAATTCTACCTCCTTTTTGTCTCCTGTAACCATTGGAATAAAGTGATCCCGGAACTTGCGTGTGAAGTTCTCCCACGTCTGCGGTGTATGGTCTCAGTCCCAACTATCCTTCACTATGTGCCAGCAATGCTCGACAGGTCCTTCCAACCTGAAGATAGCGCACCTTTATTCATCGGGACTCTCCATTGCTGCGAAAATCTTGTTCATAGCTTCAAGCCACCTCTCCGCCTTCAATTGATCTAGATCTCCATTAAAGCTGGGTGGAGCCATCTTGACGAATTTCTCTAAACCATGCCCATGTCTGCCTTCTTAATGATGTCGTGCTTGCCCCTGAGCTGCCATGTTTTGCAAAAATACTCGAAACATGTTCATCATTTCAGCATTCGGATTTCCATCACCCCCAGCATTGCCAACATTGCCCTTAGCCCGCTGCGGATCGTCATCATTCCCAGCCATTAGAACAAACTTCTGTATCAAACACTCGGCGTCAGTTATCACACACTCCTCCTTAAGCTAGACATCTACCCTTGAACTCTAAACCGAGCTCTGATACCAACTGTGAGTACCCCAACCCGGAACCTAACACGTGTCCCGAGCGGGAGAGACCCCCAACTAAGAAAGACCACCTGAATTTTTAAAAACTTTTGACTTAACCTGAAAAGAACACAAACTTTAACATTTCCATTCAAATACTAACTTGATTCATCTCCACTTGGAGGAAATTTGGAAACAAACTTTGAAAGATAACAACATATTTAAGTTACAAAAGATCCCAATTGCAAATTCTACAAAAGTTGTTATATAAACAAACTCCAACAAAGGAGTGATACCAAAATACACTACAATCCCATCTAAAACATATACATACCCAACAACCCAAAAGACACGTACAAACTCCTCCCCGTCCTCACTGGTCGGGTCCTCCTATCTCAGTCTGATCTAAAATATTAAAGGGAGAAGGGTGAGAATAAATCTCAATAAGCTATTATGAATGCAACAATATGCCAAGTAAGATGCAACACATAACAAGGTGCATATAACACATTGGAAAAGCCGTAAACACCTTACATTACCTTGGTTTACCTTTTCCCGTCAGAATAATAAGTCATACAACATTGGGAGATAAAACTCCACTCATTTGTGAACTGCTTAGGCATATTCACATCTTATAAGACCCATTTTTTAGGGAACCGTATAAGATACTAGCAACTCTGTAAGGCTTTTGGCTCATTACAAATGCTATAACCCCAGTCTGTGGCCACAGAAGGGGAGAGTCACAGGTATAACGTAATCCGATCACACTATAGAACACTTTCCAAAAATGATTGTATTCCATTATACCCCTAAACATAAGTTGATTAACACAAGTTCAAGCACATAATAGTTACTTGAAAGGAAATCCACCAAAGGGATAAAGAAATAACAACATGGTATTCATACTCATGTTTAAATCAATAACATAGTGTAACATACATTTCATACACTATTTATATCACAAACCATGGATATGAACTCAAGTAAGGCCACAATGTATAACCAACAAGCCCTGCATGTTCAATATGCAACAATTCATAACTTCCATAAAGGTCCAAGTTCAATTTACCAAGTTTGATTCACTTTGGTCAAGTTACAAATCAAGCCTACCAACCATTTTCCGAACAATATTTAAACCCCTTCCACAATTCCATTTTCACCAAGTAAGACATCATTGAGTAGCTAAAGTGTTCTACTTTAATTATAGTTAAAGAGGGTTCCATTATGTTCTAGGTAGATTAGGTTTCTGCAGCTTGGAAAATGGTTCAGAGTTGACAGGGTATGGCATGACTCGTGCCCTATGGTACGACTCGTGCCATTGCAGCCCCAATTAAATCAGCACGGGTGACAAAATTTTCACGAGTCATTGTCACGAGTGGGCAAAGGGCATGACTCGTGCCAAGGGGCACGACTCGTGCCAAGGCCAAAATCAGCAACAACCAAATCCACGTATCATTTACCAATTTCCTCTGTTTTTTAAGTGCCAAAACCAGTACCAAACATGACCAAAACTGAGACCAAACCCATTCATACTAATTTTAACCCACATATAATGCATTAACATCATATTACAACTATTTTGACTCAAGAACAAGACTAAATTATCCATGCACCAACCTATAACCAATTCTTCAACATTTAGTTCCAATTTGCTACTATCCTTTACACTTATACCCAAGGCAATCACCAAGTAATTTTCAACTCCTTCCATTACCATTTTAACTCAAAGAAACATATACCAAAAATTCCAAAACAATTTATACAACATCAATAACAACAATAATCATGGAATGAACAAGTTTTGAAAGAAAATCATAATAACTTACTGAAATAATTCGAAAATACGTAATTGTTTTTTCGGATAGATTCGCTCCCCTCGTCACCACGAACAATAATATGCGATCGGAATTAAAAACGAAAAGGAGATGAATTTCCTAGGAATTTATGAAGGGAAGGTTAGGGTTTAGGTTCTTTCTCTCTTGTCACAGAGGAATTAAGGATGAAGGTTAGTCAAATGACTTATCCATGGAAATTAAACAAAGGTGACTTTCAACCATTTTCACATAAGCTCCTTCCACTCTTAATTTACAATAACTTAAAAACCTTACTCTTTTACCCTTGACACAAAAGCACCTCAACATTTTATTTAAATTTTTAACTATTCTACTTTCACCACAACACTTTCTTTTTATTCCATTTAGACCCTAAATTATTAAAGTTAATTCATTTTCATCCTAAACTTCACATAAGTAATCAAAAACATAATTAAACACATAAAACTTAACAAGTAGCATAAATGGCATAAAAATGAGATACTACCAATCCAACCCCACGTGCTCAACGTGTACTAAAATGGTGCCTAATATTTGGTTCGTGACAAGGCCGATCTGGCCGAGGTCTATTATGCGTCAGACAAGTTCTCTCGGGGAGAGGAAAACTCATTAGGCTGTTTTCAGTTTGCTCTAGATGTGAGTTTCTTTCTTTTTCTCTTCCTTGTTTCACTTGTACTCGTATGTATCTGCTTTGTAGCTGACATAACTTTCCTTGCGTTCGACAGGTGTGGTTCTTCGAGGTGTTTCACCCGCATACGTGGGATACCAGGGAGGCATATACGCATTTATTCCCTGCCATGTTAACTTGCCAGAAGGCGGGGAGGAAGCCGGCAAAGTCTAGGGAGTTCACCCGATTGACTTATGAGGAGGCATCTCTAGCCATGGACTGAGATTTTTCTCCGAGGATTAGCCTGACCTGGTGGAGTCGGCTTGATCACTTCGTGGTGCATGCTGCTGGGGAGATTACACGTTAGCGAAAGCTGCTGGTGGGGCTCCATTGTGATGTGATGTATCTAGGCTAGAGGGTGTCTTGCCAGTATGCTACGGGGTCTGTCCCCTTGGTTTCAAGGGATCCGCCTCTTCACATGCAGTATCCCTTGCTCATAGCCGGGGCAGAGTTGAAGCAGTATAGGCAGGGTGTGCCTCACGTCGAGTACGTCATAGAGGGCGCCGACTATGACGTTTTTCTGAGGATGAGGCTGAGGAGCCCGCAAGTGCTGGAGAGAGAGGGCGAGGGCCCTGCACGTCCCCGAGACTACCCGCTCCCCCACACTCGCTTGTCATTCGAGGGCGTTGGTGGCTCTCGTAGGTGGCTGTTGATTCCCATCCCGGAGCAGCCGAGGCTTCAATACGGAGTGGACCCTAATGCTTCAGTGAGTGTTTTGCTTTTCTTTTCTGTACTTGGTAGTAGCATCTTGCAAATATTGCATTTGTGTTGTCTGTTTGTCTTTTGACGGCTTTCTTGGTTTGCAGGTGTCTGGCCGTACTTACAATCAGGCCGTGAGGCACTTGGATGGGATAGCCAACTACACTAGGAGGCTCGTGGACTTCCTGCGGTGTAGTTCCCAAAGGAGTGCGGGTGTTTACGAGCCGATGCCTTCTCGGCAGTCTGCTGCGAGGGACCCATCTGTCTCCACGGCTGGTGGCACAGATTTCACGTAGGGGTTCAGCCAGTTCTCCGGTGAGACTGTTGGGTTCGGAGCTCGCCACTCCTCGTATTCAGGACACGAGCAAGGGGAGTCCTCGGGAGCACAGGAGCGGAGCCGTAGCTTTTCGTACTCCGATCACGCGGAGTTTGCGGATTATTTGTCCACTGTGGATCCGGCTGCAGCGGGGCAGCATTATGAGTGCTCGGATGACGAGCAGGACTCTGAGTAGTCCTTTTGATTTATTTTAGACAATAGTGTGTATTGTCCAAACATTGATTTGTACTTTGTAAGACCCATGGGGCAAACTCTTGTACATTTTGAATATTTATTATGATTACCTCTATTTATTTTTGGCAAATAAGCAAGTAGGTTGATCAAAAAATAAATAATAATGGAACATGCATTTAAACAATAAAATTTGAGCTGGTCAAAATTTATATCTACATGTAGGGCTGTAAACGAGCCGAGCCGAGCCGAGCTTTGAAGTTTCGAGCTCGAGCTCGAATAAAAAATATCGAGCTCGAGCTTTTCTCGAGCTCGAGCTCGAGCCCAGAATGCATGTTCGAGCTCGGCTCGAATCAAGTTTCGAGCTTTTCGCGAGCTGGCTCGCGAGCTTTTCGCGAGCTGCTCGAACTCGAGTTTTAACGAGCCGAGCTCGAGCTTTAACTTATTTTTTGAAAAAAAATATAAAATCAAACGAGCTTTTAACGAGCCGAGCTCGAGCTTTGACTTATTTTTTGAAAAAAAACTAAAATCAAACGAGTTTTTAACGAGCCGAGCTCGAGCTTCGACTTATTTTTTGAAAAAATCTGAAATCAAACGAGCTTTTAACGATCCGAGCTCGAGCTTCGACTTATATATATATATATATACTAAAATTTATTCGAGCTTTTAACGAGCCGAGCCCGAGTCGAGCTCAAACGAGTCGATCTCGAACAGAGCTCGTCGAACATACGAGCCGAACACGAGCCAACTCGAAAAAAATGACGAGCTTGAAAATTGGTTCGAGCTCGAGCTCGAGTTCACCTCGAGCCCACTCGAACTCGAGCTTTTTTCGAGCCGAGCCCGAGCCGAGCTCGAGCCGGCTCGGTTCGTGTAACAGCCCTATTTACATGCACTGTTACTAAATTAACTGCACTATTGCACGAGCCCGGGGCTGATGTGGTGTCGACAGTGAATCATTTAATCACGGGTGAAGGTATTTTGGTCAAGGATTGAATAGGAGGCCTTTTGGAATTGTTTCACAGACAAATGAAGCTGCTGGCTACAGAGTTGACCAAGTCAACCTGTAAAATGGGTCGGCCGGCCCATGCCTCAATTTCAGAATGTTTTAAATTGCAGTCCAGTTTCTGCAATTTGAAAACACTACGCTTGTTTTTTGAAGCAAAAGCTGATTTTTCTCTCGAATTCCTTGGAGTTTTCTTCGTTTCTCATGGCTTTGTTTCCAAGATTGTCGTCTCAGGCACAAGAAAAATATTTGGAGACTTTCCAGACGTGGGTACGGCATCACACGAGGCAAAGCAAGGGGTTTTTTGAAGGTTGTTATAGAATGAAGGCGGTTTGGTCTTTGAAGGAGTTCATGCCGGATTGGGATCTCTTGAGAGCTGCGTCTCGTTTCTGGGATGAGAGGAGGCACGTGTACAGTTTCTCGTACAATGAGATTACGCCCACACTAGAGGATTTTTGGGCTATCCTTGGAGGATCTGAGGTGGAGCAGATTGTTCTTCCTTTGACGGGCGGTCTGACCACCATTGAGAAGTTAATGTCCCTGCTTGGCATTTCAGCGGAGGAAGCATGTGGGATGCTAATACCAAATACGGACTATGTCGACATTTTGGGGCTGCTCGATAGATTTGCCGGTGCTGATGGAAGCGTTTCTGCATGGGACGCGTTTGCTCTGTGTGCAATCGCCACTTTGTTCACATTCACATCCTTGGGGGTGTGCCATCAGCCAGACCGGACTCGGTGAGGCGCGTCGAGAGGAGGAGACATCGTGCCTTTGATCCTGGGTAAGACGTTCCTTGGCATAGGTTGGATGGCGACCGGTAGCCGATACATGTGAGGAGGGAGTCTCGTTATGCTTACTCTGTGGTTGAGGGAGCGGTTGCAAATGATGCCCGAGGTACCAGCGACATGCGATCCCTGGTCTTTTTCTCGACGACCCTTGGTGATAGGAGGTAATCAGGGTGAGTTGGAGCTTTGGATGGCCAGACTCCGCACGCATCATCTGCGATGGTGGGTTCCTCACTGGAAGTTACAGACTTGTTGGACCGTTCAGGAGGGTCTTCTCATTGTCAGAGTTCTGGGGGTGTCCCAGACTTCTTTCTACATTCTGTCTTTGGTGTTGCGACAGTTCGGGATGGAGCAGGTGCCGTTGACGGGCTTGAGTAATGCTGGTACCTTTGAGGTGGGATTGCTCCTCATGGAAGATCCTTCGACGCTATTTCTGCTCATACGGTTGTGGCAGTATACGTTCTTTCCTGCCAGGGTTCTCTTTCACCGGAAAGGGGGCACTGTTCTGTCCACTCGGTATTTAAACTGGTATGAAGAGTGTATATGGTAGACATAAATGGCTATTTTGTGGAGACGAAGTGATCTATTGGACCTTGATTACCGTGACAGCTCAACTTTGAGGAGGGCCAAAGCGGCAGCTAACCCTCAGGATTGTACTGGGGATGATATGGCTGACTATGAGGCCAATGCTAGTCGGATGGCTGATCAGAGCATGGATATGATGACTCAGAGAGAGGCAGCTCGTGACAGAGCTAGGGAAAGGGCTGCGTTGGCGGCCGCAGGTTTGGCAGAGGCATCGGGAAGGGTCCCAGAGCCAGGTAGAAGGACTACGGGGATATTCCCTGTGAAGGTGATGAATACCCGCCGTGGAAAAGGGAAGGAGAAGAAAGACGAAGGACCGAGTACGAGGGACTAGGTTAACCTTGATGTCCGGAATATCCACCCACTGTCATTGCAGACACATTAAATTGATTAAGTGTTTTATTGTTGTTTTGCTAGCGTGTAGCGAGTCAAGAGTTGACAGTGCTTGAACTCATCAAAGATTGTTTTAACCGTAATGAATTTGTAGGTTCAATTTAAGAGTTTTTTTGAAACACAAGTGATTGGTGTTGTATTTGAAATTTTATTTGTTTTTTGAGATCGAACCAATGATGGTTGCCTACGTTCCCCTTTTACAATTGGACTAAGGGGCTCAGGTCACCGTAGTTCGACACTTTAGGTGAAATTTGAAAAGACAAAAGAAGCGCGATCCTGTTTTTTACCTAGATCATTTTCGGGAATGTATCCAGTTGGGTATTACTCTTTTAGCACTTTGATTTTACTGGGGGATGGTGTATGGGGAAGGAGAGTTGACTCGTGTTCTTCCTCAAACAAAGTATCTGCGGAGCTTGCTTCCGTTCACAGGGTTAACAAAAGGGTTTCTGTCCAAATCTTCTAACTTCATGGCTCCTCCGGAGAAGATTCTTTGTACCACGAATGGGCCTATCCAGGTAGGCTCCCACTTTTCGAGGGGACTGGTCTGTGTAGGAGGCTTTTCCTTAAGCACCAAGTTGCATTCTCTGATGTCTCGGATCTTGACTTTCTTATCAAATGCTCGGGCCATTCTGCTTTGGTAGGCACGAGTATGTTCCATGGCTTTCAATCTGCGCTCGTCGAGTAGAGCTAGTTCGTCGTGACGGCTTTGGAGCCATTCGACTTCATTGATTCCGTTTTCCAAGAGGACTCGGAGGGATGGAATTTTCAGTTCAACTGGTAACATCGTTTCCATTCCGTATGTGAGTGCGAAAGGTGTAGGTGTTAGTGCCCTAGGCCTATAGAGATAGACCTTTATGTAATGTCATTGTTCATTTATATATGAGATTGCTTCTTTGATTATTATATGTGTTTGCATGTTTAGTTATAATAATCGTGTCCCTAGTACTTATGAAGCACTAGTATGAAGTCTAATGGATAATCATATGATGATTATATGCATGGAGATGCACATTAGATTCATGGGTACTTGTTAGAGAACAAGGTACTGGACTTGACCCATTATGAGATTTATGTCATGGTCATATGTCATAATTAAATCTCATATAGTCATATCATTGATATCCTTTGACCTGAGATTATCATCGTCTTCCGCTTGATGAATATCATGTTTGATATAGTTTAACGTTATCTTTAACCGGATGACAATAAGGGCTATCATTGGCATGGTATGATTCTTGTTGGGAAGAATGATAAGTCAAGATGGAAATTGTCCCTCGTAAAGAGAGATGTTTGCTTGGCCACTCGTAAGTAAGATTGATGTAGTGCATGGCCATGCCCGAATGAATTAATGTGATTAATGTCATTCGATTAATCAATTTACTTGATAACGAGAAAGCATTGAACAATATGAGTTGACGTGGACCATGACTCATGTTCAATATAACATCATGTGACAATGGGATTGTGATATGTTCTATGTAGGAAAATCAAACTTGATATTATATTATTTGGGTAGGCATGATGGCTTGCTAGAGTCCGCTCATGTCTTATGAGGATCGATGTGATCGAACTCATTGCCAACATAATATAGTCCTATGGGGTCACACGCATCGAACGAATTGTCAAAAATGAATTATGGATTTCTGGTGTGTTGGGCGACCGCCCAAGGTGCTATGGGCGACCGCCCATGTTATTTGAAAACTGGGCATTGGAGACTGTCTAGATGGGCAAACGCCCTTGTCCTTATGGGCGACCGCCCATGTTGGTTTTCGAATAAGGGATTAAAACTCTGGACACATGGGCGACCGCCCATGTCCTGATGAGCGACCGCCCATATGGGGTTTTCGGAGGAAGGGATTAGGCGCTGGACACATGGGCGACCGCCCAGGTCCCTATGGGCGACCGCCCATGTACCCTAAATGCTGAAACCGTTTTTCTCAAGGGTTTTTAATAGGGCATAGTATTTATAGAGTATAAATACTCTCCTTCAACAACCCTAGCAGCCAGTTCCGATTTTGAGCCTTGAGAAAGACAAAATAGAGAGAATTTTTCAATTGTGAATTGAAAAACATCTCACCAATTCCATAATTCATCTTAGATTGAAAAGGTTTCAATCAAGGGATCTAGCAATCCTCCTAGAAAGAGTTCTAGGGTTCGTTCATCGCGTGGATACTCGTAGAGGATCTTCGCTTCTCAAGATCATTTGTTCGTGATTCAAGGATCGTATATTGAAGACTTGCTAATTCTTCAATCTGGAGTTAGACTACGTATATCAACGACAAAGGCATTCAAGGTTGGTAACCCTAATTCATACTTCTTAATTATTCATCTAGAACGGATTCTAGGGCTTTGGGTATTCGAGTTATTTGCATTATTCCGCTGCGCATGGACCCTTGAAACCCAACAGTGGTATCAGAGCCCCGTTCATGATGTTTAGTTAGATAATCATGATTATTGTGTAATGTGATTATATGAATTTTCATGATAAATATGATTTGGAATGTGAAATTGTATGAGTATTACTTGTGAAGTAATTGTATATAGTGATATACCATGATTATGAAATTGAAATATGTGATTAATATGATTAATCTAGGTTATGGGATGTCAATTTCATTTATATGATTAATGTGATTAATCTAGGATATTTGTGAAGTATTACTTGGTATATGGGCTGGACACCAAAACCTTTCCCCATGTGCACTTCGATGGAAGTGTGGGATAACCTTGGAGCACGTGGCCGCGTACTAGTAATTACTGACCAAATGTGATTTGTGTTGTATCATTCCATGTTCATAATTATGCTCATATAGTTTTTCATGAATCAACCTTGCCATGTTAATTGATAAACATGAAAAATTGAACCTTCTTTGAAATTTTGAGTTTGTTTATGCTACCCATTTTAAACACTTGTGAGTACACGGGTAGTTTTATGTAGGCTCGCCATAGCGAGGTACATTAATTCTATCTTTGTATGATCAAGATGAGCAAATAGTGATTGCTATACGTTTAAAATGGTTGAACTCAATAAGGCTATCAAAACAGCTTTTGGGCCTAAGGCATAAGATGAGATTTAAACATGTGACATATGTTGTCTATAATCTCATAAAAGATCTAAGAGTCATATGTTGATATGATTGATAAATGTTATCTACCTTTTTAGTTTAATTTTGAGCAGTCGTGCCATAGCCGACTTGAAATTAAATTAAAGTTGGGTCTTAGCCTATTAAATTATATTATGCATGTTTGTATATGAAGGTTATATAATTTAGTGGGAGTATTTGTGAAATACATTATTTAATCTCTTAAATGAAATTGGTGCTCATATATGTTTATATCTTGTTGCATATCTTTGTAGATCAATGGCCGCTAACACTAATCGAATTTGTCATCGCGATCGCCCTTGAGAAGGACAAGTTAGAAGAGAATGGCAACAACTATGTGGATTGGATCCGCCGTTTGAGAATTGTTCTCAAACAAGAAAGGAAGTTGTACATTCTCGATGGACCCATTCCACCCGAGCTCGCCGCTAATGCATCTAAAGCCGAAAGGGACCAACATAAGAAACATGTGGATGATTCTATAGATGTTGGTTGCTCGATGTTACTATGTGTAAGGCCCTTCTAAGGACCTTGTACACATGGAAGCTTATGATTTGGGAAATCATTTAAAGGAAATGTTCCATTGCAAGCACGTCAGAAAGGTTTGACACTATGAAGGCTATTCATTCATGCAAGATGATTGAAGGACAACCGGTTGGGCCTCATGTGTTGAAAATGAAGGGTCACCTCAAACATCTTGAGAGGCTTGGGTATCCTATCCAGTTAGAGCTGGCTACGGATATGATATTGCATTCACTCCCTGAAAGTTATAATCGCCCGTTCCGAATTATAACATGAATGGGATGAATAAATCTCTGTCGAATTGCATGGGATGCTAAAGAATGCGGAGAACAATATTACCAAGAAAACCAATCAAGTGCTGATGGTGAATAAAGGAAAGGGGTTCAAAACAAGGGTAAAGCAAAAGTTGCTAAACCGGAGGCAAAGGTTGCCGTTGCCGAGAAGCCTAAACCCAAATCCCAAAAGGATGCGGTATGCTACCATTGCAATGAAACCGGGCATTGGAAGCGTAATCGCAAAGCTTATCAGAAGGGCTAAAGAAGAAGGGCAATGTGATTGCCACGACTTCAGTATCTATATGATAGATGTTCTACTTTCTACTTCTAGTTCTTGGGTATTAGATACCGGATGTGGATCTCACATTTGTCTAAATGTGCAGGACTTAAGAATAGAAGGTCGTTCAAAGAGGGTGAAGTAGATCTGCGGGTTGGAAATGGAGCAAGAGTTGCCGCATTGGCCGTAGGGACTTACGAAGTCACTTTACCTAGCGGATTAATTTTAGTTTTAAATAACCGTTATTATGTTCCTGATTTGAGCAGTAAACATTATTTCTATTTCATGTTTAGACAATGAGGGTTACAATTTTCTTATTGCGAATAAGAAATTTTCAATTTATTTGAATGACATGCTTTATTGTGTTGCTCATTCTTTTAATGGCCTTTATGTCTTGGATGTTGAAAATAATGTTGAGAATGTTTATCATGTTAGTAAGAAATCTAAACCAAATGATGTGAACAACACATACAAATGGCATTGCCGTCTTGGTCACATAAACGAGAAGCGCGTATCTAAACTCCATAAAGATGGATATTTAGACTCATGTGATTATGAATCATATGATGTTTGCGAGTCTTGTTTATTGGGCAAGATGACTAAAGCTCCTTTTACTAAGAGTAGTGAAAGGGCTAGTGATTTATTGGCTCTCATACCTACCGATGTGTGTGGACCAATGAATAGCATTGCTAGGGGAGGATTTCGGTATTTCATAACGTTCACTGATGTCCTCTCCAGATATGGCTATGTCTATCGATGAAGTACAAAAGTGAAGCATTTGAGATATTCAGAATATTTCAAAATGAGGTACAAAATCAACTTGGCAAAACTATTAAAACCATTCGATCCGATCGAGGTGGTGAATACTTAAGCCAAGAATTTGACGATCATCCGAAAAGTTGTGGAATTGTTTCGTAACTTACTCCACCCGGAACACCACAATGGAATGGTGTATCCGAGAGGAGAAATCGAACTCTATTAGATATGGTTCGATCGATGATGAGTCAAGTGAACCTTCCTATTTCCTTTTGGGGACATGCACCGGAAACTGCTTTCACGCTTAATAAGGTCCCTACTAAATCGGCTCCTAAAACCCCACATGAGATGTGGTATGGAAGAAAGCCTAGCTTATCTTTCATGAAGATTTGGGGTTGTGAGGCTTATGTAAAGAAATTAGTTTACGAACATAAACTTGCACCTAAATCGATAAATGCATTTTCGTTGGTTATCCTAAGGAAACGAAAGGATATCTATTTTACAACCAATCCGAGAACAAAGTGTTTGTTGCTCGAAATGGTGTCTTTCTAGAGAAAGAGTTTCTCTCTAAAGAAACTAGTGGGAGTAAAATTGATCTTGAAGAAATTCAAGAACTCGAAAATGACAAGGAACCGATAGTAGAGACGGAACCAAGTTCACAAGCTGTTGTGGAACCGGTTCAAGATACACAAGTTCTTCGCAGATCGGATAGGATACGATCCGAACCTAAGAGATATAGATTTCTCATGACGGAAAGTAATGAAGTAGAAATCATTGAGAATGATGAACCTACTTCCTATCAAGAGGCGATGTCCACTCCTGATTCGGACAAGTGGCTAGGAGCCATGGAATCCGAAATCAAATCCATGTACGATAATCAAGTTTGGAACTTGATTGATCCACCCGAAGGTGTAAAAACCATAGGGTGCAAGTGGGTTTTCAAAAAGAAAACCGACATGGATGGGAAGGTACATACTTATAAGGCTAGGCTAGTTGCTAAGGGGTATAGGCAGATTCATGGCGTTGACTATGATGAAACCTTTTCGCCCGTAGCAATGCTTAAGTCTATTAGAATCCTAATTGCCATAGCTGCATATTACGACTATGAGATATGGCAAATGGACGTCAAAACAGCGTTTCTTAACGGAAACCTACTTGAGGATGTATACATGATACGGCTGAAGGGTTTGTCGATCCAAAGGATTCTAACAAAGTGTGTAAGTTGCGAGATCCATTTATGGATTGAAGCAAGCTTCCGGAGTTGGAATCTACGTTTTGATGAATCACCAAAGAGTTTGGCTTCATCAAAAACGAAGATGAGCCTTGTGTATACAAGAAAATAAGTGGGAGCATAGTCCTATTTCTGGTGCTATATGTCGATGACATCTTGGTCATTGGAAACAATGTTCCTGCACTTGAGACTGTTAAGTCTTGGTTAGGAAAATGTTTTTCAATGAAAGATATGGGTGAAGCGGCTTATATCCTTGGTATCAAGATCTATAGAGATAGATCAAGAAGGATGATTGGTTTGAGTCAAAGTACGTATATTGACAAGGTCCTTAGAAGATTCCGCATGGAAAATTCTAAGAGAGGAAACTTGCCAATGGGACATGGCATTACTCTTAGCAAGACTCATTGTCCTAAGACAGATGATGAGCGAAAGAGGATGAATGATATTCCATATGCTTCGGCAATTGGATCTATCATGTATGCCATGTTGTGTACTAGACCCGATGTCTCGTATGCTCTAAGCGCAACGAGTAGATACCAGTCTGATCCTGGTGAGAACCATTGGATAGTTGTCAAGAATATCCTTAAGTACTTGAGAAGGACTAAGGATGTATTCTTGATATTTGGAGGAATGGAAGATGATCTGGTTGTAAAGGGTTACACAGATGCAAGCTTCCAAACCGACAAAGATGACTATAGATCGCTTGACCTGGTTTTGTGTTTATGCTAAATGGAGGTGCCGTTTGTTGGAAGAGTTCCAAGCAAAGCACTGTTGCTAATTCTACAACAGAAGCCGAATACATAGCAGCATCGGATGCGGCTAAGGAGGCGGTTTGGATCAAGAAGTTCGTTAGTGACTTAGAAGTCGTTCCGAGTATCACTAACCCGATAGAGCTGTTCTGTGACAATAATGGTGCTATTGCCCAAGCAAAAGAACCAAGGTCACATCAGCGATCCAAACACATTTTGAGACGTTTTCACCTCATACGAGAAATCTGTGAAAGGGAGGACGTCAAGATATGCAAGGTACCAACGGATGACAATATTTCGGACCCTCTCACCAAGCCTTTGCCACAAGCTAAACATGATGGTCATGTTAGGTCCATGGGTATAAGATACATGAGTGACTGGGCCTAGTGCAAGTGGGAGACTGTAGGTGTTAGTGCCCTAGGCCTATAGAGATAGACCTTTATGTAATGTCATTGTTCATTTATATATGAGATTGCTTCTTTGATTATTATATGTGTTTGCATGTTTAGTTATAATAATCGTGTCCCTAGTACTTATGAAGCACTAGTATGAAGTCTAATGGATAATCATATGATGATTATATGCATGGAGATGCACATTAGATTCATGGGTACTTGTTAGAGAACAAGGTACTAGACTTGACCCATTATGAGATTTATGTCATGGTCATATGTCATAATTAAATCTCATATAGTCATATCATTGATATCCTTTGACCTGAGATTATCATCGTCTTCCGCTTGATGAATATCATGTTTGATATAGTTTAACGTTATCTTTAACCGGATGACAATAAGGGCTATCATTGGCATGGTATGATTCTTGTTGGGAAGAATGATAAGTCAAGATGGAAATTGTCCCTCGTAAAGAGAGATGTTTGCTTGGCCACTCGTAAGTAAGATTGATGTAGTGCATGGCCATGCCCGAATGAATTAATGTGATTAATGTCATTCGATTAATCAATTTACTTGATAACGAGAAAGCATTGAACAATATGAGTTGACGTGGACCATGACTCATGTTCAATATAACATCATGTGACAATGGGATTGTGATATGTTCTATGTAGGAAAATCAAACTTGATATTATATTATTTGGGTAGGCATGATGGCTTGCTAGAGTCCGCTCATGTCTTATGAGGATCGATGTGATCGAACTCATTGCCAACATAATATAGTCCTATGGGGTCACACGCATCGAACGAATTGTCAAAAATGAATTATGGATTTCTGGTGTGTTGGGCGACCGCACAAGGTGCTATGGGCGACCGCCCATGTTATTTGAAAACTGGGCATTGGAGACTGTCTAGATGGGCGAACGCCCTTGTCCTTATGGGCGACCGCCCATGTTGGTTTTCGAATAAGGGATTAAAACTCTGGACACATGGGCGACCGCCCATGTCCTGATGAGCGATCGCCCATATGGGGTTTTCGGAGGAAGGGATTAGGCGCTGGACACATGGGCGACCGCCCAGGTCCCTATGGGCGACCGCCCATGTACCCTAAATGCTGAAACCGTTTTTCTCAAGGGTTTTTAATAGGGCATAGTATTTATAGAGTATAAATACTCTCCTTCAACAACCCTAGCAGCCAGTTCCAATTTTGAGCCTTGAGAAAGACAAAATAGAGAGAATTTTTCAATTGTGAATTGAAAAACATCTCACCAATTCCATAATTCATCTTAGATTGAAAAGGTTTCAATCAAGGGATCTAGCAATCCTCCTAGAAAGAGTTCTAGGGTTCGTTCATCGCGTGGATACTCGTAGAGGATCTTCGCTTCTCAAGATCATTTGTTCGTGATTCAAGGATCGTATATTGAAGACTTGCTAATTCTTCAATCTGGAGTTAGACTACGTATATCAACGACAAAGGCATTCAAGGTTGGTAACCCTAATTCATACTTCTTAATTATTCATCTAGAACGGATTCTAGGGCTTTGGGTATTCGAGTTATTTGCATTATTCCGCTGCGCATGGACCCTTGAAACCCAACAAAAGGAGTCTCCCATGTGGCGGTTTTGACTGATGTTATGTATCCCCAGAGAGCTAGATGTAGCTTTTCGGGCCAATCCCGACCTCTGACGGCCATTTTTCTGATTATTCTTGCGAGAGTCTTGTTTGCTGCCTCTACTGCACCATTAGTCTGTGGTCTGTAGGGAGAAGAATTGTGGCGTGTAACTCTGAACTCGGTTAACAGTTGGTCACAATCTCCTTCAAAGTGGGTCCCATTGTCGGATATGATCTCGTTGGGCACCCCGTATCTGCACATGATGTTTTATTTGATGAACTCGGCCACCTTCTTAGAATTCAGTACTTTGTATGATCTGGCTTCTACCAATTTGGTGAAGTAGTCGACTGCGACTAATATGAATTCATGACCATTGCTCCCTGGCAGAGTGATTTTGCCGATGACGTTGATTCCCCATGTGGCGAAAGGCCATGGCGTAGTCATGCATTAGAGCTCGTGAGGAGGGATGTGATTGAGGTTGGAGAACCGTTGACATTTGTCGCAGCTTCTGATGAACTGGATACAGTCTGTTTCCATTGATACCCAATAGTAACCCATACGGAGGATGATCTGTGTCAATGCTCTGGCGTTCATGTGCGGACCGCAGGTTCCGTTGTGAACTTCGTTCATTAGCTCGCTGGCTTTTTCTTTATTTACACACCGGATGAGTGGTCCTTGGTGGCGCTTCTTGTACAACATACCCCCCAGAATGACGAAATGGGATGCTAGGCATTTTAGGGCCATCATGTTTTTGGCTTTGATCCCTTCTTTGTATTTTCCATCTTCATTTGTGAAGGAAGCTTCTCCGTTTTGGAGGTACTGGTAGATTTGATTATACCAGGGTTCGTCGATCGGTTCACTTTTAACTTCGATCTCACAGCAATAGGTGGATGTTTCCCGTCTGCCTATTCTGAGGGGTTTTACTGATTTTCCTTCGAGAATTTCGACAAGAGATGCTAGGGTGGCTAGGGCATCTGCGAAGCGGTTCCTGCCACTTAGCAAATAGTGGAAAGAGATGTCCTTGAACTGAGTAATGAGCTCCTCCATGTACGTGTGGTACTTCTGGAGGCCAGGATCTATTGTCTTCCATTTGTTGGATACTTGATTGATGATCAATGTTGAGTCTCTGTATACTTCCAGTTCTGAAATGTTACGTTCAAGAGCGGCTTCTAAGCCGGCTGCGCAAGCTTCATACTCTGCTGCATTGTTGGTTGCTTCAAAATTCAGCTTAATGGCTATGGGAGTGTGCTCGTCTTTATGATTGAACAGGAGCATTCCAATACCATTTCCCTTCTTGTTGGCTTCCCCATCGAAGAAGAGTTGCCAGCGGTTTGTGCTGTTGAGTGAGAAGATCCCGTCATCTGGAAATTGCGGATCAGGACCCTTGAGTTCACTGCTTGGGAAGTCTCGGGTGATCTCGCCATTACTGCGGCCTTTGTTGATTTTCTTCCGACCATGTATTTGATGTCGAATTCAGCCAGGAAGACTGACCACTTGGCTAATCTCATTGATAGAGATGGCTTGTCGAAGAGATATCTGACAGGATCCATCTTGGAGACCAGGAACACTGAATGTGACTGCATATAGTGTTTCAGCTTCCCGACTACCCATACCAAGGCGGTACAAGTTTTCTCTAATGCTGAGTAGTTGAGTTCACTTCCCTGAAGCTTTCGGCTTACGTAGTAGATTTCATGCTCAACTCTGGAATTCTTCTGTTCTTGTGCCAGCATTGCCCCAATTGACGTGTCTGTCACTGTCAGGTACAGGGGAATGGCTTATCTTCGTGTGGCGGGCACAGGATTGGGGGATTCACCAAGTATGTCTTGATTTTCTCGAAGGTTGTCTAGCATTTGAAGTCCCATTTGATGTCATCATTTTTCTTCATTAGTTTGAACATTGGCTCGCAGAGAGAGGTCAACTGGTTGATGAAGCGGTTGATGTACTGAAGTCTTCCCATGAAACTTTTCACTTTTGTCAGTGTCTGCGGTGGCTTCATGTCGATGATGGCCTTGGTTTTCTTGGGATCAGCTTCGATGCCTATTTCTGTAACGATATACCCTAGTACTTTGCCTCGCTTGACGCTGAAGGTGCACTTTGCAGGGTTCAATCTCATGGAGTGCTTTCTGAGTCTGTTGAAGAACTTTCTCAAATCTGTCATGTGCTGCATGTCTGATCCTCTAGAGTGGTTGATCATGTCGTCGACATATACTTCAATTTCTTTGTGAATCATGTCATGGAAGAGAGTTGTTGCATCCCGTTAGTAAGTAGCTCCAACGTTCTTTAAACCAAACGGCATGACCATGTAATAGTATGTCCCCCACGGAGTGGTGAAAGCATTATTGGCTTGATCCTCCTCGAACATCTTGATCTGGTTGTATCCAGCAAATCCGTCCACGAAGGACTTCACTTCAAAGTTTGTCGTGGTGTCGACCAGCATGTCGATGTTGGTCAGTGGGAAATCATCTTTAGGGCTGGCCTTGTTGAGATCTCAAAAATCCACACAGCATCTGACCTTTCCATTGGACTTGGTGACCGACACAATGTTGGAGAGCCAGGTCGGGTACTCAATTACTCTGATGAAGCCGATGCGGAGCATCTTCTCAATTTCTTCTTTCACTTGCAGAGACCATTCTGGCTTGATCTTGCGCAGTTTCTGCTTGACAGGCTTGGATTCTGGATCCAGAGGGATTCTGTGCTCCACGATTGAGGGGTCGAGTCCTGACATGTCTTGGTATGACCATGCGAACACATCAACATATTCTTTGAGGAGATTTATCAGGGCTTCTTTTTCTGCACCGGCGAAGAAACTGCCCACTTGTGTTCTTGCACTGACCCCAAGTTCACTTTGGTCATAACCTCTTCGGCAGCTTGGGCCCGATTGTCCTCTTGGTCAACTACACGCTTGAGAACTTCTTTAATGTATTGTTCGTTTAGTGTGTTTGCATCTTTATCAAGTGAGTCATTATTAAGGTCTTTTAAGTTGTTTGTTAACTTATCAGTTGTTAAAGTGGCAATGAGAGGATAATCCGAAAGGTCGAACTTTTCATTTAATACGAACGGGAATACATTGTTGGCTACATTATCATAGTCTTCTAGCGTGAGGCCGTCGGACGACTCAGAGGATTGGACTTTAACAATGACTGACTCAGAGGGTTTGAGACTAGGTTTAGGGAGATGTGGGTGCAGGCCCAGTTTGTCTTCCATTTCTGTCTGGCTTGCCCTTGGTCCGGTGAAAGTCACCCAATTTTTCAGTGGCATTGTTGGATGCTTGATGAGGGTTCGGGGGTCGAGAGGCTTGGATTCTGCTGTCCTGATCATGGCGATCGTGCTGTTTTCGGAGCCCAGGTCAATCAGGATTGGCACCTCCATGACTTCTTCAAAAAGACTCTGTAGAGCGGGTCCACTGAGAGCATCTTCTATGAATTCTGGTTCCTTCTGCTTTGGAGTTACTGAATGTGGCCTCGGCGGCTGACCCGAACAGTCTGCTTCCCATGAAGAGTATCTCGAGCTGTTCTTCTATGTCTGGGATCCCTTTGAATGCGTACTCATGCTGAACGGTGGTGGCAATTGGTCCAGGTAGAGCAGTGATGTCAAGGAATGCTCCCCTAATCGGATTAGGTTTGAGTCCTCTGAAACGCTTGAGGTCCTGCGCCAGCTTTTCCATCCTTTCTGTAGTCTCTGTGCTGACTTTTCCTGCTTCTTTCTCATCTTCATCAGTTCCACTGTTGGTCCCCTCAGTTCTGTTGTCGGTTTCGCTGTCGGTTCCCGAAATAGTGGAAGGTCCACGCTGCATACTTGGATCTTGGAAGTCTCCAAGGTGAATCTAGTTAATGCCATATCATCATCATGCTTGATCTCTAACACTGGAATGTCGTTGGTGCTGGTCCCCTCGGTGGTGACGTTATCGCCGTAGACCGTTGTCAGCTCGTTGCCTTGCATGAACTTGATACATTGGTGAAGGGTGGATGCCACGCCGTTCATTTGATACAGCCGAGGCCGTCCCAGACTGGCTGTGAAATTGATGGAAATGTCCAACACTTGGAATTCGGTGGGGATCATCCGCTTGCCGAACCAGATGTTTAGAGTAGCAACCCCGAGAACTGTGCGGGAAGTAGAATCATAGGCCTTGACAGTGTGGACTGAAGGCTTCAGGTCTGTGGGCTTGATGTCGAGCAAGTCCATCATCTTGGCGGGCAAGACATTAATTCCGGAACCTCCGTCCACCAATACACGGGGAAGGCGACGTTCGTCCAGCTGGACTGTGATGTAGAGTGGCTCATTGTGATCAGCCCCAAATTTTGGCAGGTTCAAATCTGTGAAGGTGATGATGTTTCCATAGTGGATGTTGCCGATCATCTGAATTACTTCTTCTAGCATTGCGTCCACGGGGACCATGGTGCGGGCCAAACTTTCCTCTAGCTTGAGCTTGTGAGGGTATGAAGATGTGAGTAGGGACCACAGGGAAATGTTCGCCTGGGTCTGCTTAAGCTGAGTGAGGATCGGGTCCTCTTTCACGAAACTTGTTTCTTCGGGTAGACCGGGTTGCGGTTCTGGCTCTGCCGGCTTTTTTGTGGCCTTTGGTGGTAGCACATGAATTTGACCCGATCGGGTTAGAACATTGACGTCGGGCTTGGTCCCCTTCGAACAGGTTGCTTTGAGCTGAGCCATAGTTAGTGGAGGATTTTCGAAGCACAGGGCCTTATGTCCTCCCTAAATTCGTTGACTATAGATGTATTCCTGGGGGCTTCGACAGCTTTCCGGATTCTATCCCAAGATACTGGTTTAGGTGCCTCTGCAGGGAGGGAGTCTATGGTTCGTCAAAGTTGTTCGAACGTCAGTGCGCAGCAGTGGTTGCCAGGACTGAACTGTGTATTGCTGACCCTCCGGGGGAGGTTAGAGAGTTCTTGGTTCAAGCGAACAGTCTCTTTGATTTCTTCACGATATACTGCGCTTCTTTCCTTCTTGCTGAGCAGGCTCATGGAATTCTGGAGTTGGGATAGGCAGTAGTCATGGTTTGCTAATTTTCCTCCACTTTTGGCCTAGATTAGCTCTCTTGCAGTAGAGCCTTCGTCGAGAGTTAGCGCTTGCGTTTCTTCCCATGTGAGAATAGCCAATGCTTCCTTGAACTGTATGCGGCAGTCTAGATAAACTTCCATCGGGGAGAGCTTTCTCTGCTGCTTTAACTGAGTGGCGGGTATGTCGGAAGGTGAGTATACGGCTTCCCGGACATCTGCCCATGTGACTGGTTTTTGCCCCAGTTGGTCGTTTCTGTAAACGAATGTTGTAGTCTGTGGAATCTCCCTGAGCAATTGTTGGAGATGTATTTCCATCTTTCTCTTCTTTTTGAATAGACCTTCCTCTTTCAGTTGGCCTTTCAATTTGAGAACGGAAATGATCCGCTCCCATCCTCCCAGGACCCTTGGGATTCCGGTTTTGTTGACTTCACGACCGGCTTGGAAGAGAATAGTTTCATCGTCTTCGTCGTCGCTTTCACAGAGGACTTGCTTCTCTCGGGGAGATAAGCGCTTGTATTCCTCATGCTGTTTGGCTAGGTATTCCTTGTGCTGTGCCATTCCATCTCCTAGGTCGTCGGGACCGTTGACCGCCCTCCCTTGCCAGAGGGGGTTTGATGAGAAGCGATGGTAGTCCAGGAAGTCGCCGTGGGCAAAACCTTTGAGGTCGAATTGGTCTAGAGTGGCCTCTAGCTTGCTGTCTGAAACTGCTTGTGATGCTTTAAGGGCTCGGTCCCTGTGAGTCTTCTGAGCTTTGCTTTCGTCCCAGAGGTGATTTTCTTGTGCAGCTAGTTCCAGGAGGGCTTTCCTTGCGAGAGCTAAACAGTCTCCGTAGGTGCGCGCTGTCTGACTGGTGTCTAGAACTGTAATCACATCCAAATCTCCGAATGGCGGAAATACTTGGATTATATTGACGAAGGAAGTCGTGCTGGGACATTCCATGCGACCTTCCTTGATCTCGGTCACCAAGAAGTTTACCCATATCTGCTTGATCAAACCAATGGGGGTATTGAACTCTGCGAGGCTGATGGTCTCGTGATCTCGCTCGAGAGCCAAGTCTATCAGAGCTAGCAGCTTTCTAGCGGGATGTCTGAATCCGTGACCGTGATGGCTGGGAGCAGGGTCGAACTTGAGCATGTTGATGCTGAGGTGATTATTCCTTTCTTCGGAAGCTCGATCTGTCTCGCTGGGAGGACTTTTGCAGATGTTCTTAGGGTGGCTGTTGGAGGCATTCCCGAGGCTGATCTGACTTGTAGCAAGGTAGGGAGTTATGTCTCCTGCGTCGGTGCCTTTGGCCTTGGCGGCGCTTTTGGCGGTGAGATTGACTGACGGCACGGGCCAGTTGCCACTGAGGATGATAATTGGAAGTGATGACGAGCCTTGAGCTCTCTTGGCCAGGGCCTCATTTACCATGATCAGGCAATCGTCGAGGGTAACTTTGGCATTGCAGAATCTGACAATAAGGATCGGATCCTTGGTATCGTCGGGATATCTGGAGAAAATGATATTGACGAAGTCATCGTTGGTTACGTGATCAGAGGGGTTCTTTGTCGTGTCAACCAGTTGTTTCCATTCGCCGGATAAATGTTTGTACTGGACATTGAGCTTGACAATTTCCATGGTATTGGAGCCCTCATCGTAAGTGACTTCGTCGGAATTGGTGCCATCCTCGAAACTGAGCATGTGTATGTAGGGGTCCTCTTGCGGATCTGCCGCGTCTTCCACTTCGGAGAGTCTTGATTCGTCGCCGTCTGATGGCTCAACCCAGATCAAGGGACGACTCGCGCCCTGTCGCGAAGCTGGTGCTGTTAAGAAGACCTCATGCCCTTCGTTTGAGAAAAGGGGTTCGGTGGGCAATTTTTCGTGTAAGACGTCCCAAACGACTGCCATACATTCATCACGAGTGTGCCGGTGCTTGTTGACCTTTATCGTGAAGATTTCTTCGCCTGGCGGGGCCAGAGAGTTTGCTCGAAGGATGCTGACAAATCTTCGATCGGAGACAGGGGGTTTGTGTGCCCGTATCATTGCGATGCTCAGGGTTTCTTTCCAGTCTGCATCCAAGTTTCGGAAATGGCAGTTGAACTTGATGAACCTGACTGCTTTGGGATCTTCCTGCTCGAGGACGTTGACATAGTTAGCACCTCCGGACTCTGAGGGATTCTGATGAGATTTGCCCCGGTAGTCCTTTGGTCGGCTTGCATGAGGTAGCCCCGGTGCATGGTTGCGGGCACGCTTGATTGGAATTTCGGCTTCATTCCTATGAGGAAACTATCCCCTCTGATGACCTCGAGATCTCCTTGTCGATTTATGAACTTGACACACTGATGGAGAGTGGAGGCGATGACCTTCATGTGGTGTAGCCATGGGCATCCCAATAGGGCTATAAATTCGGAGGGAATGTCCATCACGTGGAACTTTGCTAGCACCATTTGGGTTTCGAACCAGAGCTCAAGAGTCACCGTCCCTAGGATGGGACGAGACATGCTGTCGTAGGCTTTAATAGTTCGGGCAGATGGGATCATGTGGCCTTCATCAATGCGTAGGGCTCGCATCATGCTGAGGGGAAGGACGTTGAATGTTGATCCATTGTCTACCAATACCCCAGGGAGGGAGACGGTGTTGAGCCGGATAGTGATGTACAAAGCTTCATTGTCCCCCGAGGCCCCTTTCGGTAGGTCTTTGTCACAGAAGGTGAGCATGTTGCCATACAGTTTTGAATCGTAGATCTGATCTCTTTTCGGAGAGGGAGAATCATCGAGCCATCCATTTCCTGTCTTCCTCTTGAGAGGCAAAGCTTTTGGTGGTGCCTCGAAATTGTGTCGAGGTAGCTTGTGGCGGTGGCCGCCCTTGGTCAGCACATTGATTGAGTGCGAGTGCCAAGTTGACTTTGACTTTCCTTTGCCGGCCCGTGCTCTGAAGTTGGGCGGGTTTAATCTTAGCTGATCCTGCGGGGGAGTAGGCTTCTGACTGGCAGTAAGGTTGCCAAGGTTTGAGGTTTTTCGGTGTCCTGAAGCCTGAGCTTTGATGTCAGTAGGATGTTTTGGTTTTCCCACCCCTGTCTGCTCCGAAGATGTGTGTCTTGAAGGGAGAGAGGACTTGCTGGAGTAGAGTACATAGTAATCGAACTTCTCGGATGGCTCTCCGAGTGTACCCACGCTGGTGTCTCCGGCTTCATACCTTTCTTTCAATTTTTGTTGAGAAGACTGCTTCTTCGCTTCGGGGAATCGCCCGATCGTGTCCCGGAACTCGTACTCAAGGCATTCGGAGCAGCCACAAACATCGTAATCGTATGTGAACGTCCGATGAAGACTCCGTCGGAAGAGGCGGAGAGACCGGCTCGCGGCAATCTTCTTTGGTACCCACTCGATGGAGTTTATATCGTTGTTGTTCGGAAAAGGGTTTCCGACCGTATTAGGTCCACGGGGACGCTCCAACTTTCCCTCCTCTATCGTTTCCTGGATCTCATACCGTAACCCCTGGCACCGCCGCCTGTGTGCCCGTGATATTGGTGGAAGGCGCAAGATTTTGCTTTTGTCGGCGTTGACTACGGGATTCCCGGGTTTGTAGTTTTCAACGGGCTTCGAGGAGGCCTTCTTTGATCAACCCTTCCAAAGCATCTTACTCGTAGGCATATCCAACTTGTCGAAGTGTACGTAAGGCCGCTTCGTGGAGGAGTTGTTGCTCGCGGGGCCGGGTTTCGTTGCTTGACCGTTGACCCCGATGGATGTAGTTGACAGACGTATCTTTCCCTTTGCCGGGGCCGGTGCAGATTGAATGTAGCCGCCGATTCAGATCCGTAAGGCCGTATCAGCCGCTTTTCCTTGAGATCCTTTTCAAATTGTGAGCCGACATTGACCATGGCTCGGAGATCTGGGAAGAAGTGATGGCTGATGAGCATTCTGATGGACGACCTCAAGCAGGACTTGAAGATCCGCATCTATTCGTCTTTGGAGAGTGGCTCCATGATTTCGGAGAGCTTCCAACTCCACCTCTTGTAGAATTCCCTGACACTTTCATCTGCTTTCTGCTCGGTGGTGATTAAGTCCTCACGACTTGTTTCCCACCCTAGGTTGGATCTGTACCGCTCTAGGAAGATATTACTGATCTGATCCCAGGTATAGCGATCTGCAGGCTTGACCCTTAGGAACCACCGTAGCGTAGAACTCTTGAGAGTATGTTGGAAATGATCGGCCATTTGCTGGAGGATTGCTCCTTTTGCTCTCATGCCGAGAACGTAGGTGTCAACATGCGTCTGTGGACATTCGGTTCCGTTGAATTGGTCCATTTCCGACATTCTGAACTTAGCAGGGAGAGGCGTGACCATTCCCGGATCTGTGGATTTGAGTGTTTCTTGTTTTGAGCTGCCTATGCTGGCTTTCAGGTCTTTCATTTGTTCGACCATCCAGGCCAAGGCGGGGTCCAGTGGTGGACTTTGACGCTCGGTGCTGGGTGCTGCCATATGAGCGGCAGTAATTGGAGGTGGGAGGCTGAATATATGAGGATTTATGGGGGCCTTTTCTGGACTGTATCAGGGTTTGTCCCTAGTGTTTTGAGGTTCGTGTATAGGCAATGGGTTGAACCCGAGAGGATATTGGAGGACATTGATATCTGTTTGAGATGGTCCAGCGATGCGTTGGTTGTACTGAGTGATGGGAATAGTACTGGCTTGGCCGTATATGATGGGAGTGCCTTGAGAGGTGGCAACATGGAGCCTCGGTCGGCTGTTTCCTTGGTTCGAAGGAATCCCGTAACTTGGTGGGGGAGGAACCTGGTTGAAGGTTTTAGGAGTTGATCGAGAGGGCTCGTCGTCCTCGATCAGGACGAAAGTACCGTATGGCTGGGGGATAGCTGCTATACCTCGCTCATTCAGAAGCTGTACTACGAAATTCTGCTGATCTTCTTTCTGCCTTTTGTGAACCTCACAGGCCCAGATGGCTTCTTCCAGTGTCATATCTGTTACCGGTGGCGGGGTTCCGTTCCCGTCACGATTTCTCGGTGAGCTTGACATGTCGGAAAGTCTGGCTGAAGGAACTGAGGGAACCGAAGAACTGTCTGATGCGGCCGTAACTGCAATTCTGGCGAGGCGCTGACCCGGAATTCTGAACCACTTTCTGCTCGCTGCAGGGAACGAATGGCAGGGTTTAGGCTTCGGAAAGGGTATTTGGCTCAGGGTTTCGAGCTTATGTAATGTGCAGTTACCGATTAATGTTTACTTAAAACGCATTTTCTCAGAGTCCTAATCGGTTGGAAAAGATCGTGTCTTCTTTTTCGCAACTAACCTAGGGCTCGAATCAGTGGATCTCGTCACTACGTTTATAAGCCCCTCATTTTTCACCTGTAAATCGTCTTCCCGGGACGGACAATCCCGAGCGAGGGTCCTATAAGGCAAGCGAGTTCCACCGACAAAGGAAAAAGTGAACTTAAGGCTAGCTGGTCATGTAAACTTTCAACGTATGTGACATGCGGGTCACGGTCGAAGTCAACGTCCTCAAGTTAAGGCAGAAATCGTGCCGAAATTTCGGCATGACCTCTCCTGACTCGCTTGCGCGAGGGGCCTTACCTTTTGGCATTGGCCAAGTTGTGGTATGGCATGGTGCATACATTGAGGGTTTGATGACACGGTGTCACATTGAACCTTCGGGTATGTTTTTAGCGTGGCTCCGCGTCAAAGTCAAGGCTGAAAAGCTAAGACTTCGGGTCGGGAACGACCTTCGATCTCAACTTTTAAGTTTGACTTGTGAGGGAGATCGGCGTAAAAGACATACACTTAGGCTTTAGGACACGTACTAAGCCAAAAAACCAACCAGGGTCTTGGACGAAGTGTGACACAAAGAGTGCATGGTTTACACGGGCTAGGATGGGCTGTTTGGGACGACCCCGTGCGCGCTCGAAAGGTGTCTGGCAGACCAATCAAGCTGCAACTGAACGGTCATCCCGGGTTAAGGGTCGTAGTGTGCAGTGTATCGAGGCAGCAAGTGCGCGTAGCGTGCGGTGTACCGAGGCACAGTGCAAGTAGTGTGCGGTCACTAAATTCTTTTTCTGAGAAAAATAGAAATTTTCAGAATGCGTTTTAAAGAATTTATGCGCAGTTCAAAATATGGCATGAAAATCAAGTATGAACGGAAATGCACGAACATGTTATGATTTTGGATGAGATGAAAATGCGACATCTTTTTTTCTTTGTTTTTTTTTTAAAACAGTTCGATGTTTTGATCAACACACGCACACAAAAACGAGGAAGGGTAAATGAAAGTTTGACCCACAGAATGTTTTTAAAACAACGGCAGTTTTGAAAAACATGTTTTCTCTCCAGCGGAGTCGCCAACTGAAATTACCCGGATCGCGCGCGGGGGGACGCGGCGAGCGGCCATTTCGCAAAACTTGGGACCTCGCTTCCGGAGAGAGGGAGGAGTCGCCACGTGGTTTTGTATTATGAGCCCAAACATTGAGAATGGCTGAGTTTGAAAAAACGGGGGTCATTTTAATTAGTAGCCAAAACTTGGTAAAGGCTTTGAAAAAAGTGGAGTTTTGTATTATGAGCCCAAACTTTAAAAATGGCTTTGAAAATGTGACGTTTTGTATTATGAGCCCAAACTTGGAAAATGGCTTTGAAAGTGTGACGTTTTGTATTATGAGCCCAAACTTTAAAAATGGCTTTTTTGTACCAGAGATTGTTAGGTTTGGAGGTCACATTACGTTTCGGGAAGAGTGTACGGAGGTCACCCGAAATGCCTCGTATAACGAGTCTTTCTACCTTTCTCGAAATTGTGTACGTGTGTGTGTGTGTGAGTTACATTTTTGAAAAGGGGCTTGAATGTCAAGCTTAATCTTAGTTTGAGTTACAAACGTTGATTTTATGATGAAAAAATGAGCGTTTGAATGACAAACGTCGGTTTTGAGTTATTTTAAAAATGACGTTCGAGGACGAGCTTAAATCTTTAGTTTGAATGTCAAACGTTGATTTTAATTAAAAATGAGCGTTTGAATGTCAAACGTCGGGTTTTTGAGTTGAAAATGAGCGTTTGGATGCCAAACGTCGATTTCGCGTTGTTTTGAAAAGGAGTTCGAATGACGAACTCCGGTTTTGAACCGGGCATTACATTGTTACCAATTTTATGAAAAGAGGTATTTAAATGACATGCGATCAACGAGTCGTTTTGCGACTCGTACTTTGAGAAGTAAATACTATCACAAGTCAAACGGCTCGGACTCGTAAATGACAGTTATTTAAAGTGTGGTTTCAACGGAATCAAACGATCCGGATGGGAAAAGTGTGATCGACGAGCCAAACGGCTTGGAGTTGTAAAGGCATATAAATTAAATGATGATATCGCGGATCAAACGATCCGGACTTAGTAAATGACGATCACGAACCAAACGGTTCGGACGGTAAATGTGCGAATCGACGGATCAAACGATCCGGACCGTAAATAACATAAACGTAAAAAACGGGGCCGGAACGTCGTTTTAACCCGAAATTACTTCTCTTACGGGAGAGAAGATGATTTTGGGGTAAAACGTATCGAACCCCATAGACGGCGTTACGTCTACATTTCTAAAGTTTCGACCGACACGATAATAGCGGTTGACGCGTAAATAGAGGCGAAACGAGTTTTAGAGAGAGATAGTTTTACCTATGGCTAGGGGTTGACTCTTTGACTCGGTTTACGTATACGGGATACGATTTTGGTGTTTTGAAAGGTGTTTCGAGGTTTTTTTGTTCATGTTTGGTCGAAAAGCAGGATTTCACGCAAATCGAGACAAAACGAGGCTTGGTGAAGGGTGAAACTGCCTAGGGCCATGAGCTTTTGAGGGAGAGGGTTAATATTTTTCTTCTTTTTTTTTTTACAAATGACAGCCCTTGTATTTATAGGGTGAAAATGCAAAACAGGCCGGACGGCCTAAGGTTCAATTTGGGGGGTATTTGGGTATTTTGGAAATTCCAGAGACTTCATGGGAATTCTGGTCCATGGTGTAAAACAGGCCGGACGGCCAGTCATTCAAAATAAAGGGCATTTTGGTCTTTTCACACTCGAATTTGATTGATGTTGATTTGTGGGGCTTGGCATGCGTGTCACGTGCCCCAGTGACTCACCTAGGCTAGGGATTTTGTCCCGTTATTCCCGATTTTGTCCGTTTTTTGAATAACTGTCCGAAAAATGTCCGAAATGCCTCCGAAAAGTGCCGAAAAATGAGTTTTTCGAGGAAAGTTGTACTTTTACGTGTGATAATGTGTGTTGAGTACACTTTGATGTCGGGATGCATGGGGCAGTCCTGCGATGTCTCGTTGACTCGAGAGCGGGGAGCTTGATGGGTTCCGGTTAACCTGGAAAGGGCCAGTTAACGGATTACGGTTAACTTTTAACGAATTTTGACGATCCGGATTTGGGTACTTACAGGATCCTTTATATACTAGGAGGGAGCAGGGATTCCTAATTTACAGCCAAAGGAGATCAATTCATAGTCAAATTAGGATTCTGCTGAAAATCCGCCACACATTTGCTCTTTAATTATGTGACGGACCAAATCCGTCACTGATGCCTTGGTCGGCCATGGGCGCGGTCGCTCGGCCATGAGCGCGCGATCGCCCCTTATTTCTGCCTAAACTGCACGGCCGCCCTGATTTTGGCGCGGTCGCTCCCTTCATGGCCGTATTTCCTCGGCCACGGCCTTGTTTTCTCTGCCAAATGCTGCCTTTTCTCGGACACTCTTGTCTTTGGCCGGCCAACCCTATATTTTGGCCCCATTTTGTGTGGCCAGGCCTTAGCTTCAGCTGCATTCCTTCTACTTCCACAACATTGCAATTTAGCCCATGAACTTTATAATTTCAGATTACTCCTTAGTTTTCCATATTTGCAATTTGGTCACTGAACTTCCAAAACAAGCTTATATCCTCCATTTCCTGCCTAATTACACTTCAACCCCTGTACTTTCAAAATACTACAAAACACATTAAATTTCCAAGGTTTTGAGCATCAAATAAGCTTGGAAACATATCTTTTGGATGGGTAAAACCATATCCATCAACTAGCCCCAAACTTATCTTTTGCTCGTCCTCAAGTAAAACAAAACTAAAATAAAAACTAACTAACTAATTAAAACAAATAAAATATTTTTGAGATTGCTCAATTCATATAATAAGGTGTTGGCACGACAAGTGTCACGACCCTAAACCTAGACACATTTTGGTCACACGTGAAGCACGTGGGGTTGGGTTTGCATTACATCTCATCCTTTGATTTTTGGCATTTGAATTGAGGACGTGTTCCTTTTGATATTTGTGATGAACTACGTGAATTTAGATGTTATACATTGATTTTGAATATAATGTCTAAATAAAAGAAATGGGAGATTAGTGTAGTAAAATGATAATACTTGAATTTTGAATTGAAAGTATTATGAAAGTTGTCAAGGTGCTTAGGTGTAAATATAACCTTGAGGTGGTTGTTTGTTTGATTTCAAACTTGGAGGAGCATTGTTGTAATTAGTTTATATAAATATCCTCCCAAGCTTTTCCAAGAAGCTTAATTCTCTTCCTCACTCTTCTCCATGTTCTACGTTCTAGAAAGAGCCATAAACCCTAGCTTATCTTCCAAAAAACCTAGAAATTCACCTGTTGATCCGTTGTTATTTCCGACTTCAAATTATTGCTAAGGGAGTTGAATAGAGCAAGAAGAGCCGATCATATCTTCCTTTTATTGTGATAAAATTTGGTAAGTTGTTATGATTCTTTCAATTAACTGTTCATAATATATATAAAGTTGTTATTATGATATTATGAATGAGTTGTATAAAGCTGGAACCATTTTTCTTGGTGTTGAAATGGAAACAAATAAGTAAGGTTGATGGAGAGGTCAAAAGGTGATATTATGGGTTGGGTTGATTTGGAATATGTGGTATACTTGATATATATATGTTATGGGGTATGAAGGGAGTATCTTATGGTCCAAAATATGCGTATATACTGTTGTTGGGATGACCTTGTAGTTGATGAACTGAGAACTTGAGTTGTTGTTTGTTGTTGCTGATGTTTTAACCAAGAATAGCAAGTTCTGGGCTTGGGCACGACTTGTGCCATGTAGCACGAGTCGTGACCATGGTGTGAGAAGTCGTGCGACAATTCTTGGCTGATGGGGACAAGTCGTGACCAACCAGGGACGACAGGTTCTGGTAGGGTTGTAACTGGGCACGAGTCGTGCCCTACCCTGCAGCCCTTGAACAATTTTCTAGGCCTTGAACACCTAGTCTAATGGGTATGAACTAAGTCCCTCTGTAACTACGCTTCTAGTACAACTTTAGTGCTACACTATGGAACTTTAAATGGTCCAAATGGGTAATGGGAAAGGTGTTAAATATTGTCTTAAAAAGGGTTGAAAGGCAATTATGAAACTTGAACCAAAGTTACTAAAACTTGGTATTTGAACTTGGAACCTTTATAGAAGGTTGGTAATGTTATGTTATGAATGCGTAGGGCTACTTATATGATATTGTACCCTTACGTGGTAACCTGTATAGGATTATTTGTTTTTATAGTGCATAAAATGTATAGTGCACTACTTCATTGGTTTGGACAGGAGTGGTAATACCCTGTTACCGGAGTATATATGGTGTAACGAATGTGTAGGACTTATGTGATATACCTTGTACCATAAGTGTTTACATGTTCATAGTTGGTTGTGCACATAGTGTTTAAATACGTGTTGCACTATTTCATTTGTTGAGCATGAGTATTAATAACATGTCCTTAGATTGTTGTTATTCAATAGTGTTGAAATATATGTGCACTATTGTGATTGGTTTAACATGAGTTGCAGTACCATGTTATATATATGTATTGATGTCCCATGGGGTGGACTTATTTTCAAGTATCTGTGATGTGCTTGAATATGGTATATCAGCTGATCCTCGGGGGTATAGGGAATATGATCACTTATGAGAAGATATTTCATAAGGTGCTTGGATTTCCTTATACTTGTGACCGCTCCCCCCTTTCTGTGGCCACGGATTAGGGGTACAGCTTCTATGGATATGTGCAGTCAGTTCATATGATAGCTGGTAGCTTATATGGTTCTTTGAAAGGGAGCGTATAAGATGTGAATATGCACCAGCAGTTCACAAATGAGAGGAGTATTGCTCCCACCGTAGTACTACATATGATTCAGATGGGAAAGGTAAAGGGAAAGATAACGTAAAGTGTTTACTGTTTTCCCAATGTGATTATGAGCAACCTGTTTGGTGTTGCATATCTGTTATTGAGCAACTTGTTTATGTGTTGCATATTGTATGGCATATTGTTGCATACATAATAGCTTGCTGAGATTTTATCTCACCCCTTCTCCCTTTATTGTTTTAAATCCCGCTGAGACAGGAGGACCGGACCGGTGAGGCCGGGAAGGAGTTTGGACATCTTTTGGGTTGTCAGGGTATGTGTTGGTTTGGGGAGTTGGGAATGTTGTGGTGGTTATTCTTTTTGGGAAAAGTTTTGTATAGAAAACTTTTATAAACATGTTTCGGTTGTATTGTGTTGTAAGTAAACTTGAATTTGGTTTGTTTTAAAGTTGGCTTGTGTAAGCCTTTACAGTTGTAGTACTTGTAGCTTATAGTTATAACTGGTTTAAACATGTTGATATATCGCCTTCGAGTAGAGAGGTTATTTTGAAATTGTTTTGAAAAGGTTGGTTTACTTTTCAAGTAAGATAAAGAAAAGTTTTTAAAGATGGTATTTTGGGACCCTCCATCCTGAGACACGAGTTTATAGGTTTAGGGAGTTGGGAGGCGCCCACAACAAGTCTCAGATTCTTCACAACACACATAATCTACAAGCATTATCATGAACATGGGATTATATTTACATGGATACATCTAACTTACAATTCTCCACCACATAATGAAAGATGAATGAAATATGATAGATCAATGTTTACCAAAATAAGATATTTTATAGGTTCACTTATGTCATGCTCTAAATCAAAGATAATAAAATAAATTTATGCACAAGGACACTCATACGCATGTTTAAACATAACTGTCAACCCGGATACTCTTTAGGGATCAAATATGGCTCTATGGCTTGTAACGTATCGCGAAAATCGTGGGATAGGGTCATGGTTAAAAAAGAAGATAAGGACATATGAAGTCAAGTAGTGAAATTAGAAAGTCTTCATCATACATACTCAATTTGAAATGTATCACTCTAGTCCATGTTAACCCATTGATTCAACCCCCAAACTTATAATTTTGCACACTTCACACTTGGGGTTGATCACCTTTCTTTTCTTTGGTCACTTTTCACTTCAACATTAGAGAGGGCAAGGCTTTTTTCAACTTTTCTTTTCATTTTTTTTCTCTTTATTTTTTTTCTTTTCTTTGCACATTTATATTACGAAGAATATGCATTCAATATTTTGCTCAAGCCCCTCTTTTCAATACATTCATAACCCTTTTCTTTATTTTTATGATCACTTTTCACCCTTGATTTTTCAAACATCAACCACAATTCTCATTCATTCCCTATTTTTACTTTCTTGAAAATGTGAGAAAATAGTGTATAAGTTAAAAGGTAAATCAATGAGGGTACAAAAGAAGGCGAATGGTGGTCTAACATAACCTCCCACTTTGTGAGAGATTCCATTATGTTTAAAGCTCAAAAGGGGTTCTAGCGGAAATTTTTATAAGTGACTAGAAAGTTAAAGACTCACAAATAGGGTTCAAAGAAAATAGTCAAATATCACTTCCCGAATAACCTAAGTGATGTGTTATTGACAGTTATGCAAACATGTCTAGGAACCCCGAGAATGTCAAAGTGATCCTATAAAGGTCTCCTAATGGTAACATTGATCTAGAAAGATAATATGAAAGTGAAAGGTGGAGTAATCATACTTTACATGTTTTAATGCAAATTATATTCCCACACTCAAGATTTTAAAATTAAAGAACTCTCACATCATCATGTACTCTTGCCAACATCCCAAAATATGAAAAGAACAAAAATTTTAAATTTTTCTATTTTTTTTAGGGTGACAAAATATACACTCCCCTATAAATCCACAAACTCGAAGAGATATCTACCCCCAAACTCAAAACATGCTATGTCCTCATAGCAAAGAGAACTAAATCATGTCTTAGGTTCAAAGGATGATATGACACAACAAAACAAAATAAATAAAGCAAATAAAACATACCTACTTGGGTTTCCTCCCAATAAGCGCATTTGATTAAGGTCGTTAGCCTGACCGTTGTTTACGTTTGGACTTCACTTTTCGTCTTTTGGCCCACTTCATGGTTTCGCGGGTCCTTATGTTCAGTTCATGCCCAATATATATTCCTCGAGCTTTGTTATTGTTTTGTGCCCAAGGGAATTTTTGACGTTTCAGCCTTCTGGGCTTCTCCTTTTTCAAGCCTTCGCCACTTTATTCACCCTCAAAAATAGGTGGAGGTATAAGAATGATGGAGAAATAATCTTTCACATTTCGATGGGATGGAGTAGGTCTTCATTGAGACATTGTTCGTCAATTTGGTCAGGCCCAACCTCATCAACATTAACGCCCTCATCATCTTTTAATTTCTCTTCCACCCCATCTTCTTCACAATCAACATCTTCATCAACAACCACACTATCACTAGCAGGAGGCGGAGAGAGAATCGGTAGTTCGTCATTAATGGAAGCGTCCTCCTATTCATAACGTTCAAGTTGGATAGAACTAGTATCTCGCTCACAACCTCTCAATGCTTCTATTACTTTAGTAACTTGTGCTTTCAACATATCCATGGTTGCATCTAATTGTTATTTTTGTTGACGATTTTTCTCCTTCAAACTTGTCAGAGTCTCTTCCCATGATTGCTTTTTAGGTTGCGAAGGATCATAATAATGTGGCTCAAGATTGTTACATGTTTGGCTTGAATGGTTTCCCCACTCTTGATTATAAGAATCGGGAGAAGGATTATATTGTTGTTGCCATGGCTGGAATAAACTCCTTTCTTGTACATGTGGAGAATACTCAGGGAAATATGTCCTAGACGGAGAATTAGTAGTAGTATGATAATAAACACCACAATTAGCACATGCTTCTTGAACATTATAATTAATAAAATTTCTTTGTGCGGCAAGAATATCTAATTTTTTAGATAGATCGGCTAGTTGTCTGCTCACTTATAGATAGGCCAATTCATCATTGATGTTTATTCCATACATACCTCAAAAGTATCTCACACCTTAATTTTAAACAACTAAAGAAAAAAAGAAAATAATAAAAGACAACTATTTACACTATAAAAAAATAAGAAAAGAAAATTATTTACAATACACTAACAAAATTGACTTGTTCGCAATACAAGTCCCCGGCAACAGCGCCAAAAATTTGATGGAGAAAATCTTCCTCTTATTAAAATCACCTAGCAAGTGCACTAGTTTATCAATGTAGTAATATGCTTACTTGCAAGGGTCGAATCCACAGGAACTAAAGTGGAACAATTATATTTTATTAAAGTATTAAAGTAACCAAAAGAAGGGGTTTGATTGGTTTAATTATTAATCTAAGAAAGCAAAATAAAATAAGCAAATAAATCAAGAAATAAGAGATTAATGGATTGGGGATCATAACAATTGTCACTTTATGATTTTTATTTCATGTAAAAAGGATTCAATCTTATTCTTGGGTTCATTCACAAAATCATGAGTTGAGACGGTTTGGTGTGTGATTTGAAACTCAAATATTTTCTTTTTATTATACTCCAGTTACATATATATATAATAATTGAAGAATTCAATAAGATCCAAAGAATATATGAGCCTAAATCCAATTAAATTCAGTTACTTCCTCAATTAGATCTAAGTATTAAATAATGGTCAATGTATCCATGTCCGAGTTACTGTAACAATGAATACCCACAAATTCTAGGGCCAAAAGTATCTTAACATAAATCTGAAACCCTAGAACGAATTAAGAATATTTTACAACACAAGAATGAGAGAGAGATAGGAAGAATTAAAACCCTAACATAAAGATCAAATTATTACTTACCACAATCCGCTAATCAAATGAATTAGCTTTGAAAGACCATTAAAATAAATAAATCTTGTTCTTGAATCTTCCAAATAAATAAAAACCCTAATCTAATATGTATAAGAGAAGAAGAGATATAGAGGATGATAAGAGATGAGATGACCCTCCAAAAACTAACCTAGGGATCCTTTATATAATAGGAGGGGGAGGGATTCCTAATTGACTGTCAAAGGAGATCAATTCATAGTCAAATTAGGATTCTGCTGAAAATTCGCCACAAATCTGTAGCAAATCTGCCCTTTAATTCTGTGACGGACCAAATTCGTCGCACATTTTCGTCACTGATGCATTGGCCGGCCATGGGCGCGCGATTGCCCCTTATTTCTGCCTAAACTGCACGGCCGCCCAGATTTTGGCGCAGTCGCTCCATTCCTGGCCCTATTTCCTCGGCCACGACCTTGTTTTCTCGGCCAGATGCTGCCTTTTCTCGACCACTATTGTCTTTGGCCGGCCAACCCTATATTTTGGCCCCATTTTGTGCAACCAGGCCTTAGCTTCAGCTGCAGTCCTTCCACTTCACAGCATTGCAATTTAGCCCCTGAACTTTATAATTCCAGTTTACTCCTTAGTTTTCCATATTTGCAATTTGGTCCCTGAACTTCCAAAACAAGCTTATATCCTCCATTTTCTGCCTAATTGCACTTCAACCCCTATACTTTCAAAACACTACAAAACACATTAGATTCTCAAGATTTTGAGTATCAAATAAACTTAAAAACATATCTTTTGGATGGGTAAAACCACATCCATCAATGAGCATAAGAAATCTTCTTGCGGTTTGAAGCGCATAGAATCAACTATTCTAACAGCTACTTTTCAAATTCATCTTCCAATTTTCATATTTTCCATACATTCACCAAGTTCCATATTATACATTCATATTTTACACTCTCACGTTTTAGTCTTTTTCGTTCTAAAATGAATGTCCAATATTTAAAAAAAAATTGTTTTTGATCAAAAATTATTTTAATTTTTTTTTAATATTCATTTTGGGACAGATAGAGTAAGGCTTACCTATTTACATTTTTTGATTCAGCAAAATTCTATCAATTTGTACAATATGTTTCATCTCAAAATAGAGGCGGTAAGGGACAAGCATTATTTTCACAACCACCACTGTAACGGCCCCAAAACTCGACACTATTTTGATCACATGTTGAGCACGTGTATGTGGTGTGTGTTGCATCTCATTTCATGCATTGCATTATATTTGTGATTATTTTGTGTTAGTTTAATATTTTAATAACTTATTAGGCATTTTAACTATGTTAATAAATTAAATTAAATTATTTAATGACTAATTGAAACTAATAGGAGTTGTGTAGTTGAATTAGTAATTGTTGAAATTTAACTAAAGATCTATAAAAAAAAATATTGAGGTGCTAAAGTGTAAAAGTTAAAACTTAAGAAACTTAATTGAATCAACTCAATTCTTGGAGAAGCTTAAGTGAAATTCCTTCCATGTATATCCTTAGATTTAGTAAGGAAGCTTCATAAGATCAAACACCAACAAAATGATTACTCTCCTTTGTTCCTTCTTCCTTCATAATATATAAATTAGGTTTTCATTCAAAAATCCATCAAAAATCCAATCCTTGTCCGTTCTTCAATCCGTCTTCGTCAAAATGTTCAGGAAGCAGAGTAGATCACTTCTATCCGATTAAATTTTTCATTCTTTCATTTTATTTCGGAATGTAAGTTATCATTTCCTTCTTTCAATCTTGCTCATATGGTGTTTAAGTTCAAATTTATGATGTACAAATGTTGTATGTTACATTTGAGCATTTTATTTGAGTTTGAAATGGACTTGGAAGAGTTGAAATGAAGTATGGGTATGGTGTTGCTGCTTGGGGTGAAAAAGGGTAGGAGTAAATTTGAGGTTTTTAGGCCTTGCTGAATTGTGCAAACACCAGTTCTGATTTTCTACCGAAGGCACGACTCGTGCTGGCTGTCACGAGTCGTTCCCATCCTCCAGTCGTGATAACGATACGTGTAAATAATTTAAATCGTGCTGATTCGAGTGGCACATCTCGTGTTGTAGGTCACGAGTCGTGCCTTGCCCTGTTTCTGCTGTGTCAGTTTTAAAGCAAATCATTCCTAACTACCTAATACATCTTTTACCCAATTGAACACCATAATCAAAGTACAATATATGAACTACCAAATGATGTCTTAACATATCAATTGTGATGTTGGGAAGGTTGTTTAATACTTGGTTAAAATAGGGTGGAACACTTGATTTCCATGAAACCCAAATTGCTCTAAACATTATATGGTTAATCAAAGATCCTTGAAATGTTATATTGAATATGTAGATCTTATGTGTTACTCAATATTGAATTGTTTGACATTTTTAATGGTGTGTTTGATAGGGTTCCCTACTTTGGAATCCTAAGCTAAAATTAATGGTTTCAATGATTCATAGTCGTTGTGCTACTTATGAGTAATACTTGTTTATCGTCTTATTATGATGTAATTGGTATGGTTCCCTACTTTGGAATCATATATTGGTTGTTTAAGCAAGTATTTATTATTGTGCTTTTATTTAAAGTCTAGCTGGTACTTGATTGTTACATTAGGCAGTGGTATGAGATTATAATGGCACCCGAGCCAAGTTCATTATAATACCATTCACTGGTTTCCCAATTTTACCCCCTTCCATTGGCCATGGTTGAGTTTTTCTAGCTCCCTTTGAGTGAGTTCTAGCTACAAGTTTGGAATATGACTTAGTGTCATTTTTCCCTTGTTGTTGATGTTGTTGCTTGGTTCCGGAACCTCTTCTTCAGATGTTGATGCTGCTCAGACTATTATATCCATTTGGATTGAACCTTGGCTTAGTATCCTTCTAAGTGTTATGTTATTGCACTTATGTGTTTATCTTGCACCCTTCTATATGTTTACAAGATTGTGGTGTATACGATGAGTAAGTTGATATGTGTTTTCATAATGTGATTTGCATATCATATTGTTGTATTCATAATAGCTTACTAAGATTTATCTCACCCCTTCCTTTATTGCTTTCCTTAGATAGGGGCAAGCCAGGGGATAGGTCACATTGAGCATGGGGAGGACGTCGAGTTGGGTATGTTGCTTTGGGCAGATATTTTGTATTGGTTTGCATTATGTAAATGTATAACCAATGGGGTAGTATACCCTAGACTTAAACTTTATGTCACTATTTTGGTACACTTTTAGTGATTGTAAATATTGTAAGTAAAAGAATGTAAGTTTTTGGAACTATGTTCCTTGAGTTGTAAATAGTTTGTAAAGTCTTGGAGTTTGGATTTTAAGCTATGTATTGTTATCTTTAACAGTATATAGAAAGTTTTAAGTTTAAACAGGTTTTGGTATATTAAAATTTTAAGAAAGGACATTTCGAAAGTAAAAAGAAAATTATGACGTCTTTCGAGCGTGTCCCGGACGTGGGGCCAAGTAGGACCACGAATCGGGGCGCGCCAGTTGGTATCAAAGGCCGGTTATAGATAGTCTAGAGTGACTACATGACCTAGGAGGGTAGTTATGGATTGAGTGAGTGACGTTAAGTGTTTTATGCATGTACTCAGTTATTATGGCAGGAGCTGGGGTAATCAAACTGGACCTTCAGGCCACAGAAATGCAAGGGATGAGACTCGGAATATGTTCCAAGGTATGTTCGAGGTAGCAATGAAAGCTATGAATGATCAGAGGCAAGGAGGAGAGCAGGCACCTCCAAGGTATGGACTTTAACTGTTTATGAAGATGAAACCAATCGGGTATGATGGTGAACCAGATGTGACTAAGGCTGAAAGATGGATAGAAGCAATGGAGAAGATATTTGATGTATTGATATGTACTGATGATGATCGAGTTAGATTTGCTGCTTATAAGTTTTCTGGGGTTGTAGAACATTGGTGGAGAACGTTAAAGGCTAGTTGAGATGATGCTCACGTGCCTTATACTTGGGAGAATTTTGTGAAGAAGTTCAAGGAGAACTTCATTCCTAAGGTGGATCAAGATAGAAAAGAGCTAGAATTTCTTAACTTGGAGCAGAATTTCATGTCAGTGCCTCAGTATGTGGCTAAGTTTATCGAGTTATCCAGGTATTGTACTCATTTAGTTGCAACCGAAGAGAGGAAATCAATGAGGTTTGTCAGGGGGTTGAAGACAGAGATTCAAACTCAGTTAGTATCTCATAGGTTTCAAGATTTCCAGGATGTGGTAGATCGTGCTTATCACGTGGAACATGACATTGAGGAGCATAAGAGGAAGACTGAAATGCTAAGTGTCGGAAGACAAAGAGGACAAGGAAGACCACAACAACAAGGCAGGGATAGTCGAGGAGGACAGGGAATGTCATCACAGTTTAGAGGACAACCACAAGGTCAGTCAAATGTTAAAAGTCGAGGTAATACTCCAGGGAATCAACATAAGAGGGTATGTACTTATTGCCATAAGGAAGGGCATACAGAAGAGCGATGTTAGAAGAAGCAAGGGAAGTGTTTGAATTGTGGACAGTTGGGGCATTTCCAAAAAGATTGCCCTAAGGTAAAGAATCAACCATCGGGGAGTGGTACTGGGACTTCACAAGGTTAGAAAAGGGATGCTTCGGGGAGGCCTAAGGTTCAAGGTCGTGATTTTGCCATGAATCAGCAACAGGCGGCGGATTCCTCAATAGTAATAGGAGGTATCATTTTTATATCGAGTTTGAGAGCACGCACACTTATAGACCCTGACTCATCTCATTCATATATTTCCATGCATTTTGCATCGCAGTTGCATGCTTTTGTTGAGTCTTTGCCTTATGTGTTAAAAGTATCGACTCCCATGGGAGAATGTTTGGTAGATGATGAAGTGTTACATGCTTGTGATGTGCATATATGTGATCATGTGTTACATGATGATTTAGTAGTGCTACCCATTTGTGATTTTGATGTCATTTTGGGTATGTATTGGCTAAGCAAGTATCATGCTTTAGTTGATTGTCGTAAGAAAATTGTTACATTTTCAATCCCGGATATGCCTAAGTTTGTCTTTGAGGCCATCCCATCGGTTGGGAATATACGTGTTATTTCTTATGTGAAAGCTAGGAGATTGTTACTTCGTGGTTGCACCGGATTTTTGGCTAGTGTATTAGATACTACTAAAGAGTTGCCTGAATTTAGGGATGTACCGATAGTTAAAGAATTCTCTGATATGTTCTCTACAGAGTATGTTATGCCTCCGGATAGGAAGATCGAGTTTTGTATTGATTTGCTTCCAGGTACAACTCCAATATCAAAGGCACCTTATAGAATGGCTCCGGCAGAATTGAAAGAATTGAAAGTTCAGTTACAAGAATTGCTTAATAGGGGATTCATCCGACCCAGTGTTTCACCGTGGGGAGCTCCAGTTTTGTTTGTTAAGAAGAAAGATGGATCCTTAAGATTGTGTATTGACTATCGGCAATTGAATCAAGTGACGGTGAAGAATAAATATCCATTGCCTCATATTGATGATTTGTTTGATCAACTTCAAGGCTCGACAGTCTTTTCGAAACTCGATTTGAGGAGTGGATATCATCAGTTGAAGGTCTATTCAGAAGATATTTCTAAGACTGCCTTTCGTACCATGTATAGCCATTTTGAGTTTCTTGTCATGCCGTTTGGGTTAACAAATGTGCCGACAGTTTTTATGGATTTGATGAATCGGGTTTTCAAGCCTTATCTTGATACTTTTGTAGTTGTATTCATTGATGATATTCTTGTTTATTCTAAATCTCGGGAGGAACATGAACAACATTTGCGAATGGTTTTGGCGGTGCTCCGAGAGAAGCAATTATTTACAAAGTTTAGTAAGTGTGCTTTTTGGCTTGAGGAGGTTTCTTTTCTGGGGCATGTTGTGTCGGAAAAGGGGATTACTGTTGATCCTTCTAAAATTGAAGCTATTGTTAGTTGGAAGAGGCCGGAAACAGTAGCCAAGATTCGAAGTTTTCTAGGTTTAGCCGGGTATTACCGAAGATTCATTGAAGGGTTTTTGAGGATTGCTACACCGTTGACTCAGTTGACCCGGAAAAATGTACCATTTGTGTGGAATGAGAAATGTCAAGTTAGTTTAGAAGAATTAAAGAAGAGATTAACCACTGCACCTATTCTTGTGTTGCCTAATGGGAATGATGGTTTGGTTATCTATTGTGATGCTTCGAAGGAAGGTTTGGGGTATGTCTTGATGCAAAATGGGAAAGTAATTGCTTATGCTTCGAGGAAGTTAACTCCATGCGAGCAGAATTATCCGACCCATGACATGGAACTTGCTACGATTATTTTTACGTTACACAAATGGAAGCATTTTCTTTATGGGGTAAAGTTTGAAATTTTCACAGATCACAAGAGTTTGTAATATCTTTTCTCCCAGAAAGCATTGAACAATAGACAACGTAGATGGATTGAGCTTCTGAAGGATTATGATTGTACCATTTCCTATCATCCGGGCAAGGCAAATGTGGTTGATGTTGCTATTAGCCGGAAGTCATATGTAGCTTCAATGATGGTCCGAGAATGGAAGATATTAGAAGATGCACGAGATTGGTGTCCCCGTGAGTCGAGGCATGGAGCTACATTTGCAAATATTAGTGTATTGCCAACCTTAATTCAGAAGATAAAAGATGTTCAGAAGGAGGATTCCGAGTTGAAGAAAATAATGGATAAAACTAAGGATGGAAAATTTAAGGATTTCTCTCTTAGTTCCGATAGAGTATTGACTTATAAAGGTTGATTATGTGTACCTAACCTTGATGAAGTTAAACGCCAAGTTCTTGATGAAGGCCACAAGTCTAGGTATACCATTCATCCCGGGAGTACAAAGATGTATCAGAATTTGAAGCAACATTTCTGGTGGAACAATATGAAGCGAGAAATATCAGAGTATGTATCAAAGTGCCTGACTTGTCAACAAGTTAAAGCCGAACACCAAAGACCCACAGGTTTGCTTCAACCTTTAGAGATTCCGGAGTGGAAATGGGAGCATATCACGATGGATTTTGTAACAGGATTGCCTCGTACTTGTAGGAAGCATGATGCAGTTTGGGTGATCGTGGATAGATTAACAAAGTCTGCTCACTTCTTACCTATTGATATTGGCTATTCGATGGAGAAGCTTACAAACTTGTATATTCACGAGATTGTGAGATTGCATGGGGTTCCTGTTAGTATCGTGTCAGACCGTAATCCCATATTTACTTCTAGATTTTGGCAAGCGTTACAAAAAGCCTTAGGTACAGATTTGAGATTTAGCACGGCATTTCATCCTCAAACTGACGGCCAATCCGAAAGAACGATTCAAATTCTTGAAGATATGTTACGGGCTTGTTCAATTGACTTCTCGGACTCTTGGGATATTCATTTACCACTTGTTGAATTTGCTTATAATAATAGTTATCAGTCGAGTATTGAGATGGCTCCTTACGAAGCTTTGTACGGGAGGAATTGTAGATCTCCTATTTGTTAGGATGAAATCGGGGAAGCCAAACTTTTGGGGTATTGATATGGTCCAGGATTCAGTTGAAAAAGTCAAGCTTATACGAAATCGATTGAATACGGCCCAAAGTAGACAAAAGAGCTATGCCGATCATAGGAGATGAGACCTTGACTTCCAGATGGGAGACTTTATATTTTTTAGAGTTTCGCCAAAAGTGGGAATTAGAAGGTACGGCAAGAAGGGTAAACTCGCTCCAAGGTATGTTGGACCTTTTGAAAATTTGGAAAGAGTTGGAAATCTTGCTTACCGTCTTGCATTGCCCCCTTCTCTTGGTAAGATGCATAGTATATTTCATGTCTCCATGCTTCGTAAATATTTGCACGATCCATCTCATGTGTTACCAAAAGTACCGGAAGATATTGAGCCAGATATGTCTTATGTGGAGCAACCAATTCAAGTGATTGATATCAAAGTTCAAGAGTTGAGGAACAAGAGAATTCCACTTGTTAGGGCCGTATGGAGGAACCATAATGTCGAAGAGTCAACTTGGGAGCTTCGGGAAGAGATGGAGCGAAAGTATCCGTGGTTGTTTGACCTTCTCGGTAAGTAAATTTAAAATTCGGGATGATTTTTTTTTAAGGGGGAGTGATTGTAACGACCCCAAAATCCGACACTATTTTGATCACATGTTGATCACGTGTATGTGGTGTGTGTTGCATCTCATTTCATGCATTGCATTATATTTGTGATTATTTTGTGTTAGTTTAATATTTTAATAACTTATTAGGCATTTTAACTATGTTAATAAATTAAATTAAATTATTTAATGACTAATTGAAACTAATAGGAGTTGTGTAGTTGAATTAGTAATTGTTAAAATTTAACCAAAAATCTATAAAAAAAAATATATTGAGGTGCTAAAGTGTAAAAGTTAAAACTTAAGAAACTTAATTGAATCAACTCAAGTCTTGGAGGAGCTTAAGTGAAATTCCTTCCATGTAAGGAAGCATCATAAGATCAAACACCAGCAAAAGGACTACTCTCCTTTGTTCCTTCTTCCTTCATAATATATCAATTAGGTTTTCATTCAAAAATCCACCGTAAATCCAATCCTTGTCCGTTCTTCAATCCGTCTTCATCAAAATGTTCGAGAAGCAGAGTAGATCACTTCCATCTGATTAAATTTTTCATTCTTTCATTTTATTTCGAAAGGCAAGTTATTATTTCCTTCTTTCAATATTGCTCATATGATGTTTAAGTTCAAATTTATGATGTACAAATGTTGCATGTTACATTTGAGCATTTTCTATGAGTTTGAAATGGACTTGGATGAGTTGAAATGAAGTATGGGTATGGTGTTGCTGCTTGAGGTGAAAAAGGGTAGGAGTAAATTTGAGGTTTTTAGGCCTTGCTGAATTGTGTAAACACCAGTTCTGATTTTCTGCTGAGGGCACGACTCGTGCTGGCTGTCACGAGTCATTCCCATCCTCCAGTCGTGATAACGAGTCGTGTAAATAATTTCAATCGTGCTGATTCGAGTAGCACGACTCGTGCTGTAGGTCACGAGTCGTGCCTTGTCCTATTTCTGCTATGTCAGTTTTAAAGCAAATCATTCCTAACTACCTAATACATCTGTTACCCAATTGAACACCATAATCAAAATATAATATATGAACTACCAAATGATATCTTAACATATCAATTGTGATATTGGGAAGGTTGTTTAATACTTTGTTAAAATAAGGTGGAACACTTGATTTCCATGAAACCCAAATTGCTCTAAACATTATATGGTTGATCAAAGATCCTTAAAATGTTATATTGAGTATGTAGATCTTATGTGTTACTCAATATTGACTTGTTTGACATCTTTAATGGTGTGTTTGATAGGGTTCCCTACTTTGGGATCCTAAGCTAAAATGAATTATTTCAATGATTCATAGTCGTTATGCTACTTATTAGTAATACTTGTTTATCATCTTATTATGATGTAATTGGTATGGTTCCCTACTTTGGAATCATATATTGATTGTTTAAGCAAGTATTTATTACTGTGCTTTTATTTAAAGTTCAACTGGTACTTGATTGTTACATCGGGCAGTGGTATGAGATTATAATGGCACCCGAGCCAAGTTCATTATAATACCATTCACTGGTTTCCCATTTTTACCCCCTTCCATTGGCCATGGTTGGGTTTTTCTAGCTCCCTTTGAGTGAGTTCTAGCTACAAGTTTGGAATATGACTTAGTGTCATTTTTCCCTTATTGTTGATGTTGTTGCTTGGTTCCGGAACCTCTTCTTCAGCCGTTGATGTTGCTCATACTATTATATCCTTTTGTATTGAACCTTGGCTCAGTATCCTTCTAAGTGTTACGTTATTGTACTTATGTGTTTATCTTGCACCCACCCTTCTATATGTTTATAAGATTGTCGTGTATAGGATGAGTAAGTTGATATATGTTTTCATAATGTGATTTTCATATCATATTATTGCATTCATAATAGCTTACTGAGATTTATCTAACCCCTTCCTTTATTGTTTTCCTTAGATAGGGGCGAGCCAGGGGCTAGGTCACATTGAGCACGGGGAGGACGTCGAGTTGGGTATGTTGCTTTGGGCAGATATTTTGTATTGGTTTGCATTATATAAATGTATAACCAATGGGGTGGTATACCCGAGACCTAAACTTTATGTCACTATTTTGGTACACTTTTAATGATTGTAAATATTGTAAGTAAAAGAATGTAAGTTTTTGAAACTATGTTCCTTGAGTTGTAAATAGTTTGTAAAGTCTTGGAGTTTGGATTTTAAGCTTTGTGTTGTTATCTTTAATGGTATATAGAAAGTTTTAAGTTTAAACAAGTTTTGGTATATTAAAAATTTAAGAAAGGACATTTCGAAAGTAGAAAGAAAATTATGACGTCTTCCGAGCGTGTCTCGAACGTGGGGTCAAGTAGGACCACGAATCGAGACGCGTCAACCACCCCCACTACATTTTGAAAAGCATGTTCCCTATTATGATGGGGAAATTGCTGGGCAAGTTTTGTGATGTGATCAACGAAGAAAATGAAGAAACAATGCCAAATTTCAGAAGTTCAAGTATTACTCCGTATTAACGCTCCGTATTAAGGATAACGTAAATATATTGGAATAATTACTAATTTAGTAATTTAGGTAATGTACCTAGACCCTATTTTCGCAAAAGGGAACGTACTAACTAATGATTAAGTAGTATAACGTACTTTCAAAACTGTTTTCAAATAATGAAATGTAATATTATTTTAATGGATGATGTTAAAGATGTATATGGTTTAAAATGTTCTTCTATCTTTTGTTGATTGTATCCTGACTTAAAGATCAAACTTTGAAAGATTTTCTTTTTCTGCATAAAGTTTATTAATGAATGTTTGTTAGGAATGTTATAACCGTCATCTTCTGTGCTATCGTTTTATCTTTTGTAATTGTATACTATTCTTGTTTTGCCTCTTTTTATTTCACTATGATTTCTTACTATAAATGTTGCTGACCTGTATGGACTTTCTGATTTTCTGATTAAACCTTGCTTTATCATTTTAGGTATTTGTTGACTAAATTCTTCTTTATCTAAAGGGATGTATTCGATATTAGCTGTTCCGATTATGATATCAGGATTCTTAAGTTTGAATTTAAATATATAAAAAATTCTCGATTTCTGTATATCATCTCGTATAAGTCCTATTTTTTCTAAGTGTAAAATTATTGGGTGTGTACTGCTTTTAGTAATATTAGGTCCTTTTTCTAATTCATGTGTTAAATAATTTGTTAATAATTTAAAAGTCTCATTTTCGGATCAGCCCAAATTCAGCAGCAGGTTGTGTCCCGGCGATTGAATAGTCTGAAAAAGATGAACAAACACGTAAATTTAACAGGGGCTTCACAGGCGAAGGCCATCAGGCGTGAGAGTAAGTATTTGTATTTAGAGAGAGAAATCAATTGACAAGAGTTTAGAGTCAAAAGATATGTTATCAAAATAATGTGAATTATGGTTTGTATATATAGGCATTGCATTGTATAATCCTTGTTGGATAGGAATGCATGGAGATAAGATTTTACTCAAAGGAGAATTATAACTGTTCAGTCCTTGTTGGATGAGAATTCGTGTGAGATAATGTTATAATCCTAGGAGGATTATAAATGTTCACAACCCTTTTTTGAGTAGGGTTAGAATATGTATTATGCACGTGCGCCGGTAAGGAGTCTCCTCGACTTGTATTGCTTGGTTGGCTTAGATTATGCCGAAGAGGAGAGGTGGAGAATGGAGAAGCCCATTTATGCTTTGTTGATAACCGAGGAGGGGCTCATCATCTTCAAGGGGAGCCTTGCTCGGCCTTGGAGGGATGCCTTCCTCGGCCTAGATAATGATGATGCTTCGTCGGCATAGAATCTTAGTTGGATCTTAGTCATTATGCGTCTGCTATGTCTAGGTGGACATAGGGGAATGACGAGGAGGCAATACGAGCAAAGGTAGGGAAAACCCACTCCCTTTGTCGTAATTGAGACTTGTATGAATTATATTTTGGGTCCAATCCATTGGGCCTTACCCGGTTACGGATCCACGTTCGTACCTCGATTTATACCGTTCAATTTCACTATGATTTCTTACTATAAATGATATTGACCTGTATGGACTTTCTAATTTTCTGATTAAATCTTGCTTTATCATTTCAGGTATTTATTGACTAAATTCTTCTTTATCTAAAGAGATGTATTCGATATTAGCTGTTCTAATTATGATATCAGGATTCTTAAGTTTGAATTTACATATATATGAAATTCTTGATTTCTGTATATCATCTCATATAAGTTCTATTTTTTATAAGTGTAAAATTATTGGATGTGTACTACTTTTAGTAATATCAGGTCCTTTTTCTAATTCATGTGTTAAATAATTTGTTAATAATTTAAAAGTCTCATTTTCAATATTTATTTTATTATTGTTGTTTTGGAGGAAAAAATTTAGACTTGATTGTACACCACGCTTTTGTGCCAACTCTGATGTTTGAGAGTGTATATATATATAGATAATCGGTCTGTTTGCGGTACAAGACCGTGTAATTTTTTTTTGAAACCAAGACCGGATCAAATAATCGGTTTCATAAAAATATGGAACTAGGATCAGACCAATACTATTAGTTTGGTCCGATTTTTACTGATCTGGTTCGATTATATCATTACGATCCGATTGAACGAATTTTTTGAACAGCCCTACCGTGAACGTAAAGCATTAATACAGGTGCTTATCTGCCTGGACTCCAAGCTTAAGCCCATAAATGGAGTATAAGTGAAAAGCCCAAATTAATCGAATCAAGGCCCAGTGTAGGACTTTCAATGGCATACACTATTGAATTACCCGTAAACCTAGTAATGGGCCGTCTAGTTCGGCCATTTCACCTGCGCTCTCTAAAACCCTAATTTAGAACATCGACTCATAATAAGACTCCCTCCGCAGCTTTTCCCGTCACTGAAGCCAGAGAGAGCAACAGCAATGGGTACGTATTTCTCAATCATCTTCCCCCATTCTCCATTTTCTATAGAAATTGTTCGTCAATTTAATCTTTAAATCACATTCTATAGCGTATATCTCGTGAGATCCGTTCCTCGTCATGTTGGTTTCTATCATATATCTGCAGTTTGATTAATTTTAGTTTATTTGCAATTTGGTTGGTTGTGAAACTTGTACTGAACTTGAACCCTAAATCTCCATATAGATTAAGAGGCATTTTTGGGATTTGAATTAGGCTTAAGATAAGGGTTTTTGTTGATTGATTTTTGCATTGGTGATGAACAGGGGCTTACACTTACGTGTCGGAGCTATGGAGGAAGAAGCAGTCGGATGTTATGAGGTTCTTGCAGAGGGTTAGGTGCTGGGAGTATCGTCAGCTTCCTTCGATTGTTCGTGTTACTCGTCCCACCCGTCCCGACAAGGCTCGCCGTTTGGGATACAAAGCCAAACAGGTTTACTTTTACTATCTTTCCAGTGATTTCAAGTTTTCAACACCTATTTCCGGATAAATCTATTAATATATTATGATCATGTTTTCCCGTTCTTGGTACTAGGAATCAAAACATTACTCATGCTATTACATGTACATGATACATAATAGCTTTACTTGTACCTCCTTGAATTTTACTCTCTTGACTTTTAGAATTGGAACTGATTTTGGGAACAAGCCGAAATAGGATATTTTTTTATTTGTGGGGGGGGGGACAGATGGAGTATATGACTAATGCTTGCATTCTCTATTATATGTACATAAATGGATTTATATATGCTTGTGATTTCCTCCATTGACGTAGCTAAAATTTTAGATAGATGGGGTCAACATTTTACAAGGATATAATATTACATGTTGTAGTATAAATTTGACACGAATGGGGTAAAGGATATTGTGTATTGCAATTTTTTAATAGAAACTGGGCAAAATGGATAAAATTCATGACTTCAGTAGTATAATATCCAACTTTTTAAATTGTCAAGTAAGAATTATGACATTTATCAAAACTAAAGGGGGGCAGATCCCCTTTATACTACACGTGGGACGTGGCTCTGCCTCTGCTTTCAGCAATATATCATAATATGCTCTAGTTCATTGCCAAGGGTAGTGTCATACCCTCATTTTCATATTTTCGGCTGATGTCTACTTGAGTGCTCTCAATCATGCTTAATATCTCTATTTCTAGTCTAATATAGGTGTTTACATGGTTCATAAGATTACCAGTCTATTTTATTTTTATTTAGAGGTATTTTACATGACTAATAAGATTGCAATTTACCAGCAGTCATTATTGCTGCTACTTGTTAGTACTATAATTTTCCATTTTTCGTTTTGTAAATATGGTACTTCCTCCGTCCCTGCCCAAATGTCTCAACTTTCCATTTTGGGTGTCCCATTTAAAATGTCTCAACCCAAAAAAGGAAAGTTTTTTATTATTTTTTTATTTGTGGGACCCACTTGTCATACTCACAATAAATATCCACTAACTATTCCCTATCCCACTTTCTCTTTCCTACATCACTTTCATACTCACAACATTTATTTCACTATACACTTTTTACATTATATATATTTATTCCTTAATTCCCGTGCCGAACCCATTTTGAGACATTTGGGCCGGGACGGAGGGAGTATTATGTAATTCTCTCACTCACATAACCTGTAGTTTTTGATGATGGACGTTTCCCCTACTACTGAAGTTGTAGTCGCTAATTTGTTAAACATTCACAGGGGTATGTAGTCTACCGTGTTCGTGTGAGGCGTGGTGGAAGAAAGAGGCCAGTGCCAAAGGGTATTGTGTATGGGAAGCCTACAAATCAGGGTGTGACTCAGCTCAAATTTCAACGTAGCAAGCGCTCAGTTGCAGAGGAACGAGCTGGAAGGAAATTGGGTGGCCTTAAAGTTCTCAACTCTTACTGGCTGAACGAGGTTTGTAGTTTCTTATTTTTCAGCAATAATATATACTTTAGTGCAAGTTCTTGTTTATACATGGACCTAAACAAGCACAACACTCCTAGCACTATACTGACACGTAATTGTGCATAAACATAAAATGAATTGTCGAATGTCTTTATGAGCATGGAACCAGAATTTTAGTATTTAGCTCTTTTTGCTGCATTATAAACTTAATACAATAGTACTCCCTAAACTTTTTTCGACATTCATTTTGGGACGGAGGAAGTAGTAATTAATCGGCCTTTTCATAAAAAATGTTTCATTCTTACAGTTTATTTCCTGCCCATCCCTTTATCATAGTAATACATCATTAAATAGTACTCTAATAGATACCTTTTACTTTGTGTATTGCTATGCATTAAATTTTCAACATTTATATTTGTTACACAGGACTCAACTTACAAGTATTTTGAGGTAATCTTGGTTGATGCTGCCCACACCACCATCCGTAATGACCCAAGGATCAACTGGATCTGTAACCCAGTTCACAAGCACAGGGAGCTTCGTGGTCTCACATCCGCCGGAAAGAAATACAGAGGTCTTCGCGGCAAGGGACATCTTAACCACAAGGCACGACCTTCAAGAAGGGCTACCTGGAAGAGGAACAACACTCTCTCACTTCGCCGATACCGTTGAAATTCCCATTTTGCTATTTACTGTCTTTATCACCCTCCTAGTTTTGGTGTCTTTGTTGTGGGGCTCGCTATATTTGTTGTTTTGAGGGGATCTTTTATTGATCATGTTAAACTTGTTTCAGATCAGGATATTGTCTTCTTTTTGCTTGATACTTCAGATATTTTGTCAAAGCAACTGCTTTGAATTCTTCACTTAATTATGTGGCTGTGTTCCTAAGGCTGTTTGCTATCTATTTAGAGTTTTGATCAATATCATTTTCCATTTTTTCCAACAACCATGCTTTTAAGACCATCTCCAATGGTTTCAACTACCCAAATTATTCAACAACTCCACATCAGCTTCTCTCTCATCCACCTAATCATTCAACCCTCTATTCAATTTTAACCACTCCAATGGTTTGTTTAAAAAAAAATTCAACCCCCTCCAACTATACCCCACCACTTTTATTTTACTTTCCTACTTTTATTTTATTTTTTATTTTTATGATTAATAAAATAATAATAATTATTATCATTTATTTTATTTTACATCCATTTCACTAAAAAAGAGGAATTTTTTTGCTGTGTCGAAATCAAATGAAAGAAAAGTCTATTTATAGAGAAAAAAAATTTATGAATTTTTGTGAAAAAATAAAAAATAAATAATTTTTTTTGATATAAATAATGGCCTTTGAAAATTCGGGTGTGTTTTGATAAAATAAAAATTACAACAACCAATAATAAAATGACACGTGGCAATGAGAAAAAAAAAAAGAAGCTGGAGCTGTCGCGTGACGCGCCCCTTCCAACGCGTGATCCTCACTCGCCCCGCCGGCCCAATCAGGGGGCGCCATGTGGCATAATCCAGCCCAAAATTTTTGATTCAACTGGGTTGAAAAAATTTCATGGCCCATTTTTTTTTTTATTCAACTACCCACTCCATTGGTTTCAATGGTTTAAAAAAAAATTCAACTACCCATTCAATGGGCCATTGGAGATGGTCTAAGTTGTTTGTCAATTCTATTGAACCTAATGAGGTCAAGTCTAATGTCCCTGTCCCAGGGTCCCTGAGGGTTTAAACGATTCTCAGTATCCATCTTTTTTTCTTCATATTTTTCATTTTACTGTAATTTATAAATTATGAAATGATGGGTATTTATAATTATGAAATGATCGGTGCTGATATTTAAGGGCCAAGCGATATTTTGAGTCCTTGTACTATACAGTAAGTTTTAGGTTAAGTTTTAATTCACTTTGTTTTTTTAGCCGTTTTAATCTCTTTACTTCAAATATGCATGTTCGTCTTACAAAACTTAACAAAGATGTAACGAAACTAACAAAAATCTAAAGCGTGGTGATGACGCAGGAAAACGTTCGGGCTCAGCTTTAGGTCCAACAGAATATTTAGGCCGACTTCTGATCTGCACAACACAAGAAATGAACCGTAAACTGCGCCGGGGCTTGTCCGACAAGGCCCTCCGGCGTGAGAATCAGTGTTTGGGCTGGAGAAAGGTGATAAAGATATGGTGGGTGTGTGTATACGTGAATAAGAAAATATGCATTACCTTAGCCCAATGAACTGTTCTGGTATTTATAGTGGATGAAGGAAACTAGGGTTTCCATTTGGACCGTTGGATTGGGTTATCGCCGACCGTTGGATTGATTTTGTCCCCTATGCGTACACGTGGCGTCCTGGGATTGCTCCGCCTAAGTAAGGACACTGCTGTACCTGTTTGGGACAGTAGTTTGCACAATAATGAAAAGTCAAACCTGCACGCTTTTGGCACCTCTACCAGTTCCATGCAGACATAAGTGCAGTGTGGGCCAATGATAGATTTGGCATTATCTTTGCAAGGCTTGTTGAGCAAGCTTTAGGAGGAGACGACCTGGAGCTGTACGTCAAGTTAGGTCGTCATTAAGGAGACAACTCGACGAGCAAGTGAGCAAGGTGAGTTGCCTCGTCCTTTGATACATTTGGGTCGCTCGATGAAGATGACCTTCCTTTGCTGGGCGGGTCAAGTTCTACGGATGAGATAGTCGTCGTTGGATGGGCTCGGCCGCTCAGTGGCGACGACCGCCATCTATAGTTTGACGGGCCATGATCCATCTCGTGTTGTTCCTTTAATCTTGGTCCCATAGTGGGCTTATTGAGCCCGTCTCTCGAAGGGAAGGACTTGGGCCTGACCCATCACAAAATATTCCGTTCAGTGGCCCCCAACTCATGGGTCGTCTTGACGGGCCAGGAGTTTGCATTTTCCATTGAGGGTTATGGGATCCCGGCTATTCGTACGACCGTCAATTTGAAATTTGAAATGAGGTGACGTTACTGTTGATGACGTGGGCGACCAGGATTCCTTCATTAAATGACACGCGTCCCGTGATGGGACATTCCCCTCGGAAATTACAACTGGTATTTAATGCTCTCCATTATTATACCGTTTGAGTTTCCTAGGCCAAAACCCTTCATATTCTCTGCGTATAAATACCTCCCCTCTCTTCCATTTCGAACTTTTCGCACCAAAGATTCTTGAGAGCATTTAGCAAGGAGAAGAAATTCCGGCAACCAGCAAGAACAACTCCGGCGACCTCAAAACCATCTCCGGCGACACGAAACGGTTCTGGCTTCTCCGTCTCTGCGACAACTGGGAGCTTGGATTAGGGATTTCTTTGATTTACCACCGAAAAACTCATCTGCAAGCCCTCAAACAGGTAATTTTTTCAATCGGTTTTCAGGGTTTTTTGGGGTTTAAGAACTTGCTTAATGGCCCCCAGAATTGTGAGCTTTGAGAGAGGGGTTAGGTTTGGTTTTGGGCTTAATCAGATGGTGTATAAATGTGCCAAAGGTACCTGGAGAGAAATTCCCTTAAGTGAATGTTCTTCAATCCTGACAAAATTTGATTTTGAAAATGTGGACTTGGGATTTCCCACTGATGAGGTTCTTGGGGAGTTTGAGGAAGATGACCCAAGGGTAACACCCTTCAGGTCTATGAACGACCTTCCCAGACACGTACAAACTCATTATTCCTTGGCCCGTCGTAATTCAGTTAGGAATTTGGCTTCAGGGGAATCTAGGTTGCCCTTAGGTAGATCATCGTCTATTGAGGCTAGGACTAATTCCCTTGCTCTTTCCACTTGTTTTGTAGATATGGATCACGACGGTCGTCCCCAACAAACAAACCCTGAAGTGAACGAGGCCAGTACAAGTGTTGGGGGTCCTCGAATTGTTGATGCCTTCCACACCAGTGTACGACCTGGCCGCAATGAACGAGGCTTTGGTGACGGGGAAGAAGGGTCGTGGGCCATAACCAGAATCCAGACGAGGAGGAAGAATATTAAGGAGCAGATGATAAATGCCCTACGAGAGTCATATAGAGTCCATGCCGCCACCTACAGACTTGAGTATCTCAGTCAGGCTGAGTACGAGCCTCGTCGAGAGGCCCTCCTTACCAGCAAAGAGAAGGTGGCTTTCTTTTATAAACAATTCGAGCTCGGCCTGAGATTACCTCTTGACCCTTTCATCAACGAGTTCCTGGAGGACTCTGCCTGCGATCCCATGGAACTAAGTGCCAACGCAGTCAGGACTTTGTCATCATTCATCGTCATATGTAGATTCCTTGGCTACGAGCCTTGCAACAATGTCTTTCGTCAGTACTATAAGACGACCCGATCTACAGTTCGTGGGAAATCTGTAGTCAGTGTGGCATTGCATAGGAATGAACGAGTCTTGTTTCTGGATACCCAAAACAAAGTGTATGGTTGGGAGAACCATATGATTGTGGTTGAGAGCAGTGTAGGTTGGCAGTTTCCTTTCCCGGAGGACCAAAGGATGGTTACTGACGAGCACGTGTGGTCGGCTCCGTGGGCCCCCGAATTGAAGAAAAAGATTGATGCCTTGTTAGACCTCGGATGGGTGTCGTACAGGGACATCGAAGCTTCACACTGGAGATATATCAGGGCCGGCATGATGTCTAGCCCGTCGATTGGGCCTGAACCTTTGGTTAAAATTAATCTTGATGCCCGTTACCCCGTCTGGGTCGTTCATGACAAATTGACCTGGGGATCAGATTGTGTAAATTGTACAGGGACGCGTGCAAGCCGTCCTGAAGAGCGTTGTGCTAGCCTAGAGATGACTGGGGGTTAAGTTCTTATAACTTGTCCTTTTATCTTGTGATAATTTGTCTTTTTGTCTCGTCGAAAATGATTTAACCCGCTTCATTTCTGTCTTGCAGTTCTTTCTGAGAGAGACATCAACCGAATCGAAGCTAACATCATGAGTGGAGCCATCAGAGCCAACGAACGGAGGGCGTCCAGGAGGGACAGAGCCGCGTCTAACGCTGTATATGATCGTCAAGAAAATATGACGAAGAGAAATGGCGATCTTCCCAAGGAAACTTCCGGTGCCATCCCTTGATTGAAAGGGAGCCCGTAGTTGAGGGACTTAACACTGGAGGCCGTCAAGTGCTGGTGGACGAGCTAGAAAAAGCTGCTGATGTTGAAGTGGAGGTTAGCGTGGCGGCCAACGCGGACACCCAAATGGTCGTCGTTGAACCGGGGGAGCACATTAACTTTGAGGCAGTGGGGAGCTCCGACTCAAACCCGGAACTGCGTGAGGCCGGCAGTCAGGTCTCCAGGAAAAGGAAGAGCCGGCCTACGGGCTCTGGATAGGAGAGAGAAAGGAGTAAAAAGGCTAACAACGACCCTCCTAGCACCTCTGACCCTTCTACTCCCCAAACTCAAACTCTTGCCTCGTCTTCAGGGGCACCGACCAAGGAGAAAGCTATAGAGATGGCCACTCTGTTATCCCAGGTTCCTCCAATAGCTGGGGTTCCTTACTTGACGAGACAGGGTACCCCACTTATTTTGGGGACGACCATCACCAGACGGGCCAGGGATGTTGAGCTTCTTCAAAGGTTGAAGACTGCTAAGCTCTCTCCCGAGACTATCATGCTCGTCTTGGGCTGATCCAAACTGAGGTACTTCATCCTTACAATTTTTATAAGCCTTTCTTTATCTTCTTGTGCTTGTATCAATAATCTCGTTGGCGCAGCTGTCGTCGATGATGGATGCCATGTCCTCGGATTATAGGGACTGTTGAAGCAGAGCACCGGGCCAGCGAGCAACTCATCCAATCAGTCAGTGCTAAGGAGACGGCGGAGCAGAAGCTCAGTGAAGCTGAGAAGAACGTCAACGAGTTGACTGCTGCCTACGAGTCCTTGATGGCGCAGAAGGACGAGGCTCTGGTCCAGGTCGGCCTCCTAAAGAATGACAAAGCCAAGCTGGAGTTGGACAAAGAGAAAGCCGAAGCTGATGCGACGACCTTGATAACCGGTCTTCGTGCTGCCGAGGCTAAGATTGAGAAGATGAAAGCTGACTATGATGCTTCTCGGGGTCAGATTGAAAAGATGAAGGCTAGCCATGAACCTGCCTTGGCCCAAGCTAAAATAGATACCGTCACGGAGTACAAGCAGAGCAACGACTGTCTCCTGATGATCACAGAGAAGGCCAAGGGTTTCTTCAAGGTCGGAGCCAAGCATCTGGCAAGGCGAATCCTCGTAGATCCAGAGACTAAGGATTTACTTTCTGTGAGGAAGCTGGCCAGCCGAGGACTCATATGATCAGGACGCTCATTCGGCCCACCATCTCGTCCCCTTCGACGACAACGATCTACCATCATCAAGGAGGATTGAGAAGGATGGGAAGGAGGAATGGCCAGTCCCGGTCGTAGATCCCAGAAATTTTGATGCCTATTATGCATCCTTTATGGGAAAAGGTCCTGATCCCGACGAGCCTCCGACCAATGCTAATGACCAACAGTAGTTATTTGTTTTTCTGAGATGGCTTGTAATGTCGTGAACAATGTTTCATCTGGTTTTATGATTCCAAACAATGTCTTAAACAATTTATATTTTGTAATGTAATTGGCCCTTTTCCTCGTCGTTTTAGAGGGGGTCGTACAATGTTTTGTCTAATTGATGTTTGTTATTTACTGTTCGTTAATCTGTATGTTAACGTAGATAGCATGTGATAACTTTGTGAATGCAAAAGGTTTGAATACAAGTGTGTATGGTCGTCGTTAGTGATGACCAGAACATAGGTCGTCTCAATACGACCGACCCTTGTTCATACTTGTGCTTTTTTAACCTTTCAAATGGCTCGTAGGTATAGTACGAAGGTCCATAGATCGTTGCTCGGAGACAAGATTATTTGGACGAGTCGTCTTATTCCGTTATAGCAATCGACGAAGTCTGGCTTCGTCTAACCTTTATACTTGGCTAAAGTGCGTGTAAACGCCGAAGTTTGACTTCGACTGATTTTATACTTGATCAAAGTGATTGTGAAGGTCGAAGTCTGGCTTCAACCGATCCTTGTATTTGCTTAAAAGATCTAGAATTTGCAAAGAAATCAGAACGACGATCTTTCATTGAGAATTGGTTTGACTTCTTATAGCTTGACTTCTCTGGGATTTATAGTTTATCCCTTATAAATTTCAAAAAACTTCAAAAATCTTCATTTTCGAAAAAGATACATAAAGAACCACAAGATACGGTGCCCTGAGGGCGCTGGTGTCTGACGACGAGCTTAGAAGTAATACTTTGTGAGATGATTGGCATGCCACGGGTGTTTGAGTTTTTCACCGTTTGGCCTAGCAAGACGATATGTTCCTTCTCTGACAACGTTGGTGACGATATACATTCCCTCCCAATTGGGGGAGAGTTTGTTCTGACGAGCTTTGAGGCCCGTTGCTTCGATTTTTCTCAGAACGTAGTCTCCGACATTGAAAGTTCTTCTCTTGACCTTCTTGTCATGATACGTCTTAGTCCGTTTTTTGTAGTTGGCCATTCTTAGTTGAGCGTCCAGTCGTCGCTCGTCCAAGAGGTCAAGGTCAATCTGTCTGTTGTGGTCGTTTTTCTCAACGTCGTAGAAGGCCACACGATCAGTAGGAAGTTGAAGCTCGGTGGGAGCCATGGCCTCAGAACCATAGGCCAAAGCAAATGGGGTTTCCCCCGTAGGCTCCCGGGTGGTTGTCCGGACTGCCCAAAGAGCCGACGGGAGTTCGTCCAACCACCTTCCATCACGACCCTCAAGATTTTTACATAGGACAGACAGCACGAGCTTATTTTCTGCTTCAGCTTGCCCGTTGCCCTGAGGATAGGCGACGGACGACTTTGAATGCTTCACTCCCATTCTATTCAGTTCTTGTTCAAACTTTCTTGAAAATTGTAAGCCATTATCAGAAACGATCACCCTGGGGATTCCAAAGCGACACCATATCGAATCATGAATAAAACTCAAGGCATTTTTCTCGGTGATCTTGTTTAGTGCCTTGGCTTCAACCCATTTAGAAAAATAATCCACTGCCACAATAACGTACTTCACTCCCCCTTTTGCCTATGGGAAAGGCCCAATTAAGTCAACCCCCCACATGTCAAATGGCCAGGCTGCCATGACGGGGGTTTGCTCTGTCGTCAGGAGCTTTGGAAGGTCAGCGAATCTCTGGCAGGCATCACATTTTCACGAACTGCTTTGCGTCTTCACGTAAGTGGGGCCAATAATATCCCATGGTGATCAATTTGTCTGCTAGTGTACGGGCTCCAGGATGGCCCCCACACTCTCCTTGATGTACTTCAAAAAGTAGGTTCACAACCTTGTCTGGATGGACAAACTTTAGCAATGGTCTCGTGATAGATCGTCTGTAGAGTTCACCATCTATATGACTGAAAAAGGGGGAGATTTCCTCTTGATTTGACAAGCAAGTGTTTCGTCGTCTGGGAGCTCGGAATTTTCGATGAAGGCTTTCAATTCGTCGATCCAACACTTGGGTCCGTCTCCAACACACATAACTTTCACTTTATCATAAGCTGGCTGCTCAAGGTAGGCCAGGTGGTGGCCATGCTCGTCTTCTGGCAGTTGATCCGTGACCAGCTTTGAAAGTAGGTCGGCATGTTCATTATTTTTCATGGCAATTCGTTGGATGGCCCAAAATTCTAGCCCTTGTATCAACTCGCCGACTAAAGAGTGGTACCTCTGTAAGGTGGAATCGATGACCTGGTAATCCCCGCGAACTTGATTGACAATCAATTGAGAGTCACAGAAGGCTGCAATTTTAGTTTCCCCAAAGCACTTAGCATATTCGATTGCTGCAATAAGTGCCTCGTATTCAGCTTGGTTGTTTGAAGCTTGATATTTGAACCTCAAAACTTCTTCAAAAACAGTGTTACTCTCTGGCTCCACTAGTACAATCTCGGCCCCACTCAGCTCCTTCATCGCCGACCCATCTGAAAAAAATTTCCAGCATCCAATAGGCAAAGCCAACTCCTTTGGTCTGTCGTCGATCTGCTTGCCCTTGCTAATCTTTTGAGGCGGCATTCTTTGGTCGTCGTTCGTGCTGAACGTCGTCTCTATCAAGAAGTCAGCCAGAGCTTATGCCTGCAGGGTCTTTCGTGCTCTACATTGGATGTCAAATTCGGTCAACTCGATGCTCCAATTCATGAGACGACCGGAGCTTTCGGGACGATGTAAGATTTTTCGGAGCGGGGCATCTGTATAAACAACAATAGGATGGGCTGAAAAGTACGCTCGTAGCTTTCGCGCTGCGATGACGAGAGCATAGGCGATTTTTTCAGCATTGAAGTAACGAGTCTCAACATCAGATAAAGCTTTGCTCACATAATATACTGGCCTATGTATCCCATCCTCTTCCCTGACCATCACGGCGGTGACGGCCTTGTCACCCGCCGAGAGATATACATATAAGTTTTCCCCTGCAACGAGGCTGCTGAGGAGAGGTGGGGAACCAAGGTATTCTTTGAGCTGATTGAACGACCTAGAACATTCTTCCGTCCATTTAAAATCCTTTGCGCCACGAAGAGCCTTGAAAAAGGTAGAGATCTTTCGGCTGACTTTGAAATGAAACGACTTAGGGCGACCACTCGTCCATTCAGCCTTTGGACCTCCTTTATGTTTGTTGGCTCGGCCATGTCAATCAAAGCTTTAATCTTTTCAGGGTTAGCCTCTATCCCTCGTTGAGAGAGCATGAACCCTAAGAATTTGCCGGTTGCAACTCCAAAAACACATCTAGCTGGATTGAGCACCATGTTGTTTGCTCGTAGATTGGAGAAAGTTTGTTGAAGGTCATCTACATGTTTCCTCTTTTTTGATTTGACGACCATGTCGTCTATGTATGCCTCCAGATTGTCACCGAGCTGACCTTTAAAAACTTTGTTGATCATCCGTTGGTAAGTTGCCTCGACATTTTTTAGCCCAAAAGGTATCTTCGTGTAGCAGTAAGTTTCCCCTGCAGCCTGGAAGGCCGTCTTTGGAATGTCTTCCTCGGCCATCTTAATTTGATGATAGCCGGAATAAGCATCTAAAAAGCTAAGGGTCGTATGACTAGCAACAGAATCGACGAGCTTGTCAATTCTTGGTAGGGGTAACTGTCTTTGGGGCACGCCAAGTTCAGATCGGTGAAATCAACACATAATCTCCACTTTCCATTTGGTTTTTTTAACTAGAACCACATTTGCCAGCCAAGTCGTGAATCCAATATCCACGATTATTCCAGCACTTAACAGCTTCTCAATTTCTTGTTTGATTGCAACCTCCTTTTCTGTTGAAAAAATCCTTAGCCTCTGCTCCTTGAATTTCATTGTCGGGTTTACTCCAAGCCTATGGACGGCAACATCTTCCCTTATGCCTTTCATGTCCTCAACCCTCCAAGCAAAGACGTCGAGGTTATGTTTGAGCAGGGTGATTATCTCATCCCTCTCCTCAGTCGTTAGCTGAGACCCCAGTTTTATCTTTTGCTCGGGGTAACTTGGGTTGATGAACAGCTCAATCAGCTCGTCGGCGGGTTTGATTTCAGGAGCGTCGTCGCGAAAATCCATTGATTCAATCACAATTTCCTTGATCTTTTTCTTTGCTTCGGGGGTGAGGTTGGGAACCTCGTCTTCAATTAACTTGTCCAGCTCGGCCCCCGATTCTTGGGTGACCAAAAGCTGTGGAGCGGAAATTTGGTCGTCCAGGAATTTTTCAGCAAAGGTTTCAGTCTCGTCCACACTTGATCATGGACACGTTGGAGCAGGAGTTCGTCGTATGCTTAACTGTCTTAGAAAGCTTCACAATGTGATCAGGATCGTCGATTTCGATTGTCCGTTTAGTTTTCAACACGTGCTCAAGGAATTCTGGGGCCGTCCCCAATACACATCCGATTCCTTAGCGGGTTGGAAACTTGATTCTTTGGTGAGGGACGGACGCTACAATCCCTAGAGTGGCCTGGCCAGGTTGGCCAAGGATTGCATGGTAGTCACTTATAACATCAATCACAACGAAAGTAACTGTTTGGATGGTTCTCAAAGGATGGTCCCTGATATCGACATGCAAATCAATTTGTCCCTTGGCGTCTACCCTATGATTGGTGAATCCTTCAAGACGACCTATGTAGGGACTTAGGCGACTATCAGGTAGAGCCATCTTATGATAGACGTTGTAGAACAAAATATCCTTGGCTGCCCCGGTATCAATCAATATCCTTCTCGATTCACAATTGTCAATGAAGCCAGGGACGATCAATGTTTGCTGACGGGCTAAAGGGTTGGCTGACAACTCGTACGGGTAGAAACTGATCACGTCATTTTGAATCTCGGACTTTGGGGGAACATGGGGGGCTTTTTTTCAGATGGTAGATAGCACTCTTGATTTGTTTCTTGCTCGTCTCCTCAGAGATGACTAGGACCATTCTCGGTTGCCTCTCGAGAGGGTCATTTTTAGCGGTTCGATTGTTGGCCGCTGGACGATCCCTCTTAACATAATGTTCGAGGCAGCCATCATCTATCCACCTTTGAATAATCTTCTTCAAACTGAAACACTCCTCAGTGTCATGCCCCATATCTCGGTGGTATTCACAGTATTTGTTCATGTTTTTCTTTCCCTTGGCATTGGGGTTCATTTTTGGTGCCGACCCAAAATCCACATTACTTAAAATCTCCACCCGCGACACGGTCAATGGAGTGTACGAATCAGGCACTTCCTCAGCATTTCCTTGTTTGTTTTTCCCCTTATCACCGGCCTTATCCTTTTTTGACTTTTCCGCCTCATCGTTGACGACGACCTTTCCTTCTCTCTGCAGCTTCCTCTCCTCAGCCTCGGCTACAGCATATGCCTTAGCGTAGAGATCTTTCCTGGATTTGGCCGGATGGACTTGAAGCTCGTAGTCGAGGGTTGAAGAAACAATACCATGTCTGAAACAGTTAATAATTTCCCGATCTGTCAGATCCTCGTCGATCTGATCAACCAACTTCTTGAACCTCTTGAAATAATTCATGGAGCTTTCATTGGCTCCCTGAGTGATGTTACTCAGATCGTTCACAGTCTTACGACGATCCCCAGCTGTTGCAAATCTGCCCAAAAACTTCTTTCTCATTTGTTTCCATGAATCAATGCTTCTTTTCGGAAGGCTTCTAAATCACCTCAGAGCGCCATCAGTCAATGTGCTCGTAAGAGCCTTACACATCACATCGTCTTGTCCTGAAGATCTTGACACCACACACATTTGGGCCTCCAGGTGTTGCATATGGTCTAATGCACTCTTCGAGCCGTCATATTGTTTTAAGTCATGTAGTTTAAATCCTGGTTCTGGAGGTCCCAACTCCAGCATCCATGGTGCCAATGGTTTCATTGTGCCAACATCGTCTTCAGAATCATCACTATCGACATTTTTCTGGTTGTCAACTCCTCCACCTGTCGTTTTAGTCTGAGGAACTCCCGCATGTCGACTTCTCCTGCTTGGTTTGCTTGAGGAAAACCATCACGACGGGGCCCCCGGGAAACAGTGTTCGACCGTTGCCTCTCGGAGGGGGCAGGTCGTCGGGAGATCGTCCTTTCTCTCACATGACTTCGGGGAGGGAATGGTCTGTAGGATCGTGATTTATCCCGTCCATGACGAGGGGGAGTGCGTGTCCTTTCCCAGTGACTCGGGGCTCGTTCATTACGTATTGAAGGGGTTATTTGACGACCTCGAACCACTTGGTTCTGGTTACGTTCAAGATTTATATCTGCATGGGATCTACGAGCCTCTCCGTCCGCCTCATCCCGTCGTCTTTGAGATGGGTGTCCCTCACTGCGTCGTTGATTAAGATGCTCTCTTAGGTCTAGCTGTGTCACTATACGATCATTCCTTATCGCAGTTTCTTCACGACGACCGTCATTCCTTCTTCTTCCAGACGAAACAGTATTATGGGATCCCTGTGGAGGTTGGTCCTCAACTATGCGAATAAGCTCGTTCTGAATTTGCAGGAGTTCATGGAGGGCGTTCGCTCTTTCGACGAGGAAAGCAGTTCTGTCGAGACGTGGGTTGGATGGGCCTCCCACATTTCGTACAGTAGCCTCCTCGGCCCTTCTTTCCAGTGGTGGTCGTCGCTGACGCTCAGGAGCAGGTCTTTTTTCTTCCTCCTTGCGGTTTGAAGGACAGTGTCATCTACCACACCATGTGACCTGGTAACCCTCAGATTAGGGTTCCTAGGTTGAGGTGAGCAGGTCTGGGGTTTTCCTGTTGGCCTTGCTGAGGGGAAGGTGGCCAGCCTGCATCTCCGGTTGACTTGCTAGCTGTGTGTCCGTCTGACACCATCTCCAGGTTATCCGGTCGTTTTTCCTAGGTTGAAGATCACTGATGAGCGTTTCCCGGCAATGGAACCAATCTGATGACGCAGGAAAACGTTCGGGCTCAGCTCTAGGTCCAGCAGAATATTTAGGCCGACTTTTGATCTGCACAACACAAGAAATGAACCGTAAACTGCGCTGGGGCTTGTCTGGCAAGGCCCTCCGGCGTGAGAATCAGTGTTTGGGCTGGAGAAAGGTGATAAAGATATGGTGGGTGTGTGTATACGTTAATAAGAAAATATGCATTACCTTAGCCCAAGGAACTGTTCTGGTATTTATAGTGGATGAAGGAAACTAGGGTTTCCATCTGGACCGTTGGATTGGGTTATCGCCGACCGTTGGATTGGTTTTGTTCCCTATGCATACACGTGGCATCCTGGGATTGCTCCGCCTAAGTAAGGACACTGCTGTACCTGTTTGGGACAGTAGTTTGCACAATAATGGAAAGTCAAACCTGCACGCTTTTGGCACCTCTACCAGTTCCATGCAGACATAAGTGCAGTGTGGGCCAGTGATAGATTTGGCATTATCTTTGCAAGGCTTGTTGAGCAAGCTTTAGGAGGAGACGACCTGGAGCTGTACGTCCAGTTAGGTCGTCATTAAGGAGACAACTCGACGAGCAAGTGAGCAAGGTGAGTTGCCTCGTCCTTTGATATATTTGGGTCGCTCGATGACGACGACCTTCATTTGCTGGGCGGGTCAAGTTCTACGGATGAGATAGCTCGTCGTTGGATGGGCTCGGCCGCTCAGTGGCGACGACCGCCATCCATAGTTTGACGGGCCATGATCCATCTCGTGTTGTTCCTTTAATCTCGGTCCCTTAGTAGGCTTATTGAGCCCGCCTCTCGAAGGGAAGGACTTGGACCTGGCCCATCACAAAATATTCCGTTCACGTAGCATTAAATACCTGTGTCGCATAACAAATATTTTGTACAATATAATTTACTTCCTTTGTTTCAGATTTATTTTCGTTTTTATTCGTCGTTGCTTTTCTTTCTGTTACTTCGAATTTATTTTCGTTTTTATTCGTCGTTGCTTTTCTTTCTGTTACTTTGAAAATAGCCGCATAAGTTTTAATCACATGAATTTTTGATATATTTTTTTTTATTTCTCATCAAACGAATGACATATTTCTTCTGAAAATTCTACCTTTTCTTAGCATGATATTGGGGAATCTCATTGCTATTACTCAAACAAGCATGAAACGTATGCAGGTATATTCGTTCATAGGTCAAATCGAATGTATAATTATTGAAATAATTGTTGGAGACTCAAATTATGGATATCCAAGCATGATAACTTGTATGCTGTTCTATATCTACATGGATATAAACTTTTATTTGCATTGTCTTATTTGTTATATTCTGTACAATAAAGTATAATTTACTTCATTTATTTCGAATCTTTTTATTCACTTGAATCATTAATTTTAATCATCAATCAGTAGTAGTCTTTTTGGACAAGTATGCCATCAATCCATTTGCAATTTATATTATAAATGGAACCTCCTTTTTTTGAACAGTTCTATGAACAGTTTCAAGGGGAGAAATTCTCATTTTGCCCTCACTTTTTTGTCCCTTTCTCATTTCATCCTTAAATTTTTATTTTTTTTTAAATTAAAAAAAAAAAAAAACAGAAAACATGGCCTTGTACACAGGCTTAGATTAGGCTAGTTGTTTATTAGAGGGCGATTTTTTTTTTCATGACAAGAAATGAATTTTATTTTTTTTTAAAAAATGGGGTGAAATTGGTTTGGGAAATGGTGTCTGCTCCATAGTTTGGTTTTGCGGGAAAAGGGAAAGAAAAGAGAGAAAATGGGAGCTCATTTTTTTCCTGGACAACAAGCTCCTGAATTTTTTCAAGCGAGAAAAGGGAAGAAAATGGAGGTCTCATTCCTTCCGTTTCAATCCTCCTGTGACTAAGTGCGCGGATGGGGAGGAAAGAAATGTTACCGCCATTTCCTCCCCCTCCCTTCCCTTCCCTTCCCCTCCCTTCCCTTTCACTTTCTTTCCTTGCCGTAAAAAACTCCGGAGCGGACAGTTTCAGAAAGCCGTTACTCAGAATCCCAGTTTTTCTGAATCCAGACGGATTTGAAACCGCTGCTGAACTTCAAAATTAGGGTTTCACCGATTTTTGTTCCCAGTCACATTTGCATTCCATGGTGATTCCTTTGCAGCAATGTCGGAAGCGCCTTCTTCATCGTCTTCCGATAACGGTGCCGGCGAACGGTTTCCACCGGTTGGAATTGGAGATGATGCACCCAATCTCTCTCGCACCTTCAAGTACTTACCCGGTGAGTTTTTTCCTCATTTATCTTCATAAATTACAATTCAACGCCAATCTCTCTCTTAACCTTAAATTTTGTGTATACATGTTTATATATAGCTACACAGTTTTTGGCGCGGGGAATTCCGTTCTTATTCAATTCGTGGATCGTCAGGCATCTAACTGAGGAAGATTATGCGGTATTTACATACCTTTCACTGATCGTGTGACTCATTAATTCTGTATGGCTAAAATTACATATGTTGTTGAGCTTGTTCCATGCTATATATGGAATATTTTTTGCTTTCGCTTTGAAATTCGTGTTGGTTCCTACGTTTTTGATTCACTTATTGTTGCTCTATTTGTTCATTTTCTCTTGATTTGACTGACATTCTTTAGCAGTTGAATTTCTCACCATCCTTGTGTTTATAGGTGCTCTTGTAACTCGATTTAGTCATTGCTCACCGATGGATATTATTATATCAATGGGATACATGTGATTCAGGCACATATTTGCTTATTCCCGCTCATGTTTTGTTAGTTTGTGTTCCTTGACTTCTGTTTTGCAAAGTCGACAGTTGCAGTTTCATGTATTTCAGTTTCTTTAATTTTGTTATGTTTATTCATATGAGGGCAAGGAGTCGTTACCAATCTCCTATCAACCTCATTTTGGTGATTTTGGCCAAGTTTTTTTTTTATTAAGTAAATACTACTTCTGTCCCAGCTCAATCTGCACAGTTACTATTGGGCATGAGAATTAAGGAGTGAGTACATATACTAAAAGTATTGTGAGTGGGAAATGTGTTGTGAGTATGGTTAGTGGGTATGATTTACAAGTGGGGCCCACTATTTAAGTGTGTAGGTATGACAATTGGGTTAGGGTTAATAACTTAATATTATAATAATAACTAGTGTTACACCCGTGTGTTTAAGAAAACTATTTCAAAGAGAGTATTTAAAAAAATTACTTAGGTATAAAATTATGAACATTAAGATGTGGTGTAAATACAAATTGACCGGAATTGAAGCTTCTTTCAATTTGTGTTAATTTGGTTTATTTTTTTATTAAACTTAACAAGTAGTTATAAATATACATAATAATGATGGTAATTCATTCAATGAAGGTATTCAATGAAGCTATTTAATGTAAGCTTGAAAATGTACTTAGTCTTTATTTTGTCTGGATGCATGTTTTGGAGGGAAAATGAGTGAGCTCAAGTGTTCTATGCACTTGAGTCATTATTATATATATATATAGATATAAGGTTTCCCGGAAGTGGGACTTATCAATGACACGCCCAAATGGGTAAGTGTGCATATTGAGCTGGGATGGAGGTAGTATGTGCATTGATAATTCGCCAAGGAGGCAAACCCTTACAAAAGAAGCAAACGGCCTTACACGATAAAAATAAAGGCCAAGAGTTTAAGAGACAAAACAATGAACACTTAATATCCCAAAAATAGCCTAGTACCCAGCCACATCTCCGCCCAAATCACAAAATGACGTGTCTGGAGACAAGCTCCTATGTGCTATTGGGGATGTCTCAGTACCAACATGGGCCATTTCTCTTCCTCTAGCTTGAATTTTGCAGAAGTCCGAGGTGTTCCTTTGCTTGTTGTTATATCTGCGAGTGTGAACTTTCCAATCTAATTCTCACATTCTTTTTCTTCTGTGCACAATGCAGCTGTATGCTGTGCAGTTTCATCTGTTCGTCACCTGTGTCTTGTTCCTTAGTCGAGAGGGTTTTCGGTGAGCATGCATGAGGGCAGACATTAGATGGTATTTCACATGCTTATGATGATTCATTTTCAAGAATTGATCTGTATTGCAGCAATTTTTTCCATTTTATAATTGGTTTCTTCTGTTTTCCCTACAAAACATGAACCCTTTGTGTTGTCGATTGAATGGTTTTTATCCGGGCTTGACTCCGTGATGAGAAATTAAATTAGTATTGAGCATGATTGAATAGAAGTGTTTGACATCTTGAGATTGTTCTTCGTGTACTGGAACTTGTCATCCTTTTCTTTTGTAAGGAGAGTATCATAGTATATAAGAGTATCTCCAATGCTAGGGAGTTAACCACAACTCCTTAGCTCACACCTTTTAGAACAATTTATATATTCAATATTTTCATATTTAAATTTATGTAACAATAAATAATATTAAAATACTATGGTTAAGTGTAATACATTCTATGAAGGTACAAGCAATTAAAGCTACATTCTTTAACAAACGAGCAATGTAAAATACAATGCGATAAAGTTTTGGGACGGAGGAGGGAGTGAATGTTTAGTATTAGTTGAAACATTTTTCATGATTTTTTTTTTAATTTGCAAATTACTAACATTTGAAATTAAAATTAGGGCAAAATTTGCATGTACCAAAAAAACAGTAGGAACTAAATATATTAAAATAATGCTAAGGAGTTAGCTAAGGAGTCACTCATTAGCTTAGGAGTTCCTTCAATGCATAAGGAGGCCTCCTCCACCTCCTTGTGAATAGTTAAGGAGGTGCCACTTCTTTGCATTGCAGATGCTTTAAGGTGCTTCATATGAAAGATTGCTAGGATATTATCTCTTCTGTCTAGTCCAGATGTACCCATAGTTGTCAAAGGCGAGAGGCAGGCGATATGTACTTGGAAAAGGCGAAAGGCGAGGCGAGAGGCGGGCGGCGAAAAGGCGAGCAAGGAGGAAAATCGAACAAAAAATTAGTAAAACTAGAATATATATATATATACATACATATATATATATATATACACATATATATATATACATACACACATACATATACATATATACATACACATACATATATATATATATATACATATATATATATATATCTATATATATATATATATATACATACACACACACATGCAAAACATATACAAAGCATAAAACGTATTATGAACAAGAATAAAACATGAAATAAATTTCACAATTCCGCATTTAATAGTATCCTAATATAATTCAAACCTCAAAAGTAAGAATTCTAAGAAAAAAGAAGCATGGATCAAAATTACAAAGTTCAAATCAACAAAACAAGTAATAGTTTAAGCAAGTTAAATAAACTTAAACCCTTAAAGATTATCGAAAAAAGAAATCAAGTTCCAAAATCATGCAATAGTAAATAAAAATTTGAAGAACAAGGGACTAGAAGAAAGAAAAAAAATGCAAAAAGGCGAGAGGCGGGCGGCAAAAAGGCGAGCAAGGCGAACGCCTTGCGAATAAAGGCGTGCATCCGCCGGGCTACAAAGAGGCGACCGACCCCCCAAGGCGCCAAAAAGCCGAGGCGGGCGGTCGCCTTTAACAACTGTGGATGTACCTTCCTCTTGTGAATTATGAAACCTATTACTAACATTTCGTGTTTTTGCTGCAGTGGCGGTGCTTCAAATGGTGAAAATGCAGAAAGCTTTTGAAAGTAGCATGGATGACTCTCCCATTGGGAATATTCATTACAATTTCTGCATGTGTGTTTGTCTTCTGGTGGCAAGCTTTAAGTTATTCAAGTTCATATGCTCAAGCAATCTTGATAAATGGTAACACACAATATGAATTACAAACTTCTTGTCACTGTGCAGTAGCTCCTTCTATTCATTTTTATGATTATATAATTGAATTTACTAGTGGAATGTTAGTACTTCTATGGATTTGGTAGAATAGAGGCTGCAAGGATCAAATACCCTTATCCGAGCAATCATATCAAGGAGAATCTGAAAGAAAATTATGTTCTTTAATGATCATTTCTTTCCACAGTCAATTTTGTCTTCTCTTTAATAATCTTATATGTGGAATCTCTCATTTAATTTGTTAGGCTTGGCTTGCATTTTGGAGCTATTAGCAGAGCCATTGTATATTCTTTCTCAGAATTTGGTCCTCCTCAGACTAAGGTTGATGGTTGAGGCTTCAGCTACTCTTTTCCGTTGTTTAACAACCTACATCCTCATTGTCAAGCAAACTGATATGGTAAAAGAATAAAAGAGTGTCTTCTTTTGTTAAAGATTCATGTCACTTTCTTGTAGCATACTAAAAACTTGTTAGATGCTTCTCATTTTTTTCCTGATTAGTTACAACTAATAACTCATTGGCATGCCTGATCATGATTTATTGATTTAAGCACTCGTTTTAATTTTCATTCTCATGACGTGGACATTGATCTTGATCTGCATCGAACTTAATACTGTTGTTACTCCTATAAATTCTAACAAGTCATTTACTGTGCCCCTGACCTCTGTAGATCACGCGTTTGATACCTTAGTATGCTTATGTTAAGTAAGGTTGACTCGATCTCGCCAATGGGGTTATATATCTGTACATGAATATCTACAGCTAATTAGTTTTTAATCTATTTCTAACCTGCTGGAGAAAGCAATTGTTTTTGCATTAGCACAAACTGCATATGGAGCTAGCATGCTTGTTGGTTATTGGGGCTACTTTATAATTATCCATGTACAAAGACATTTTGATATTTTTCCGTTCAGCTGTAGTCTCTTTCTGAAAACAAATCACTTCTAAAATTTGGGAAAAGAAAGGAAATGACAATAATTGGGCGAAGACTGGGGATTTAATTCTAGTTTCCTTTCGTCATGCTTTCTTACATTGGTGATAAATCACAACACAAGAACACTAGAAATATTCTTAAAATGTCAAGGCACATGACATTGCTTTTGTAGTTTCAAGCTTGCTCATTAACAGCATGTTCGGTGATTCTTTTCTATTTCTGCTGTTAATTAGACAACTTACACTTTTGCAAAATAGGAAGTGATGCTATCAGAAAACGAGCTTGGCTGAATGCACCACACGTGTACTCCACGTAAGGAAACCTGGCACGATCGTCCACCTTAGACCTGCACAATGAACACCGTAAGCTAAGCTAGGGGCTTCTCCGGCTAAAGCCCCTCCGATGTGAGATTAAGTATTGGTTTATGAAAAAAGCTCAAAACCGAATTCAAGAGAGCTTGAGGGTAGGAAAATTGGCTTACTTGATCTGCAAGGGGAGGGTAGTTTATATACCTTGATAAGGTGATAAGGTGGTAGGGTGATATGATGATATCACAGCTATCCTGGACCACACGACACGTGTTTCCTTCTAATTAACCCCCACATACTTTAGCCGACTTTTCCATTTTTTATGGGATTTTGGGGACGCCAACAATAGGAGCTTTCTTATTTCATTTAATAACAACCTTTATTTGTCGTAGATGGTTGGTCCTTTGTCTGAAACCGTTAGGGAAGATCCAGATACTTATTAGGCGGGATGACCATCTCGCCTGAATTGGTGATTTCGCCTGAATTGTCTTATGCCGGAATGGAGACATAGGAGAGTGGACGAGATCATCATTTCGCCGTAGTCAATGATCTCGCTCAACCTCCCCTTTGTCCCTTTTGATCAACTTGACCGGAGCGAGACTACCGTCTCGCCGAGTTAGTGATCTCGCTCATCTTCTCTTAAACTTGTTAACACGATCTCATTCCAATATGGCGGTTAGGCTATCGAAGTTGACTTTTTCACGTGTGCCATTACTTTATGGCTGAGTCACCCATGATACTCATACTTTGCTTGACATTTGGATTACATTTTATTTGTGCACATCAGTAGCCCCTCAGTTCATAATTGGGACTATTTATAGTCCAGTTGTGAACTTCATTTCGCTATTAAACGAAATCGCCTTTCTCAAATTGGAGTTGAATTCGCTAATGAAGTGGTTTGTGCGAGATGGATCTCGCATCTTCATTCAGGCATGTCGCTCACTCATTGACACGTGTTGAAATGCTGAGCTGCCATGACATTTAATGGGCTGCCATTTTCGTGATAACTGCCCACGTTTCTTGATAACTGACACGATCACTTTAATTTGAAATTAATGACGGATTTGGCTCCCAAAACAGTTATGACGGTATAACTGAAATATGTCTTTTCACCTTGTGCCTTTTCACCTCCAAGGTATAAATAGAGAGGCCCACCCCTTGATTTATTTCACTTTTTACTTTTCACTTTTCACTTTTCACTTTATCTCTCCACCTGCTTTTCCCGTTTTTCCGGCTAACTAGCTTCCGTCTCCGGCGATCTTTCAAGACCCACAATCCGACTCCTTTTCTACCATTTTTCACCGATTAAACAAATCCTTAGCACGATTCGAGGCTTAAAAAAGAGGATTTTTAGGTTGTTTTGGTTACTGATTTGATGTTTTTAAAGAGGATACATTGTCTTTTTCCCCTCTTCTTCCATTTTTTCCTGCGAGAGTTTGCCGAAATCATCTTGGGAACTGTCTTTCTTGATTTTCAGGTAATTTTCTTCATTCTTGTAGTTGTAAATTTGTATGAACATGGCCGGGTAAAACAGTGTGCTAGGGATACGAAATTTGGGCAATGTAAAAAATCAAGGGTTTTTATAAACGGGAGAGGGGTGACTGAGTTAGAATGAACCAAGTCGAGTTAAATACCATCTAGGACAGTAGTACTAGATTATTTAAAAATTCAAGGACCCACACGCCTTCCCTCTTCTCATGTTGCCATGCTAGGGCTTTTAGATAGGCAGTCTTTTTGTGAGCACATTTGTAAACAGGCGGGATGCCCTTTGGAACCAGAAAGCTCAAGCTTAAGTATTAGCTTAGAGCGGACTGAGAGTGAGGAGAGTGGGGATTTTGATGATTCGGATGAGGACTACAGGGTTAAAAATGATGTTAACACTATTTTTCCGGACAGATACGAGCGGGAGGAGGCGAGATGCAGGGTCAAGGATCAAGCAAAGCCAGCAGCTCACAATCAGGGGCACGAGATCCCGCGACGAGGAGCATCTCGCAATCCACTGATTGGATTTACACCAAGTATTATATAGATCACACAGTTTACCATCTCGCACCTTACACCGTAAACTTGGACCCCGTCGAAATGGGAAAACACCAATCAGCATGATGGTAGACTGTGAAGGGTAGGCAATCACAATATCTTGATGTTTTCTCATTTTGGCGGGGTCCAAGTTTCCGGTGTAAGGTGCGAGATGGTAGACTGTGGCATTTATATAATACTTGGTGTAAAACTCAGTCCAATTAGCGTTTTGTGAGATGCTCCTCACCGCGGGATCTCCTGTCACTGAGTGCGAGCTGTTGGCTCTGCTTGATCCTTGACCCCGCATCTCGCCTCCTCCCGCTCGTATCTGTCCGAAAAAAATAGTGCTAACATCATTCTTAACCCTGTAGTCCTCATCCGAATCATCAAAATCCACACTCTCCTCACTCTCGGTCCGCTCTGAGCTAATACTTAATCTTGAGCTTTCTGGTACCAAAGGGCATCCCGCCTGTTTACAAATGTGATTACAAAAAGACTGCCTATCTAAAAACCCTAGCATGGCGACATGAGAAGAGGGAAGTAGACGTGTCCAAAGTTAAGCGTTAACCGGCTAACCGTAAGGTTATTAACCGGATTTTAACCGCCTAAACCGTTAGTCTAACTGACTCGCAACCGAGATAGCGTGTAGCAGGTGTTAGCAAAGGTTAATTTTTACTCAGGTTAGCCGGTTAGCAATCACGGTTAATTAACCGGTTAACTTAATTAATCAGGTTAATTATTGTTAGCAGGTTAATTAACCCGCGTTAACCGCATATCCGCAGAATTTTTAAAAAATAGCCGCCAGGGAGGAGCGTTGGGCTTGGGGGCGTTGGAAAATTGGAGAAATCAATGCGAGGACTAGAATAAACAGGCTTTAAAGCCCTTAAAGCCTTATAAGTCTCTTAAAAAAAAAAAAAATATATTTCACAAATTCTTCACCTATAAATATCACTCCCTCCTACCATTTTATTTCCACCTCAATTCTCTCTACTCTCTCTCTCTAAATACTCTAAAGCTCATACTTCCCGTTAAGTTTCAATAGCATTTCAATAGTTTTCTAACGAAATGTTTTTACACTTTCATCCATTTTTAACTTACACCGTTTTTAATTTTTCTACACAAAATGGCTTCACCTCATAGACACGGTAAGGATAAGGAGCAAATATGTTGGTTCTTCCTCCGTTTAAACGATGCTTTAAATGATGCTTTTTTTGACGATTTTCCGCAAAATGAAGAAGAAGCCGTTATGGCACTTACGGCTAGGAGGAGGAGGGTAGGTCGGCGGGGCGGAGGTGGAGCTCGTGGTGGTGGACGTGTTAGAGAAGCAACATCCGACACTTTTACCATCCATTTCACAAAAAGGCAAATCACCCCCGACGACTTCAACAATTTTAAATCCCCAAGGAAAAAGAGTACCACGTACGACTCTCGTTCGTGATATTCAAAAAGTGGTTTCGGAATATAAACTTAATTTAATCAATGTTTTATCAAACTTACCAAACAAAGTTTCAATTTGTGTGGATGCTTGGAGCGATCATCGCAAAGAAATAGTTATTTGGGGTTACTTGTCATCGATAGATAATTCTTGGACTCTCCGAAAAGTGAGTTTGACATTTTAAGGTGGTGGTCGAAGGGCCGAAAGTTATCTATACTTTCAATACTTGCGAAGGAAATTTTAGCGGCTCCGCCTCCACCGTGGCGGTCAATCGGCATTTAGTATTGGAGGAAATGTTTTAGATGAAAGGCGTTCCCGAATTAACTACCGAAAATTTGGAAAATCAATTATTACTTGGTGATTGGGTTAGAGCGGAAGGGAGAGATCAAGATAAGCCTTATGAGGAGGATATGTTAGATCCAAATTATCAATATGATGTGGATAGTGATGAGTGAGAAATGATGTTTAGTTTATTAGACTAGGTTTTTAGGTAATTTTATTTTATTTTATTATTGTAATAGTTTTTAGGATGAGGTAAGGCTCTAAATGTCCCCCCTTAATTATAAAAGGGTAAGGTTGGTTGTCCCCCTCTTTGTAATTTTAATTTAATTAATAAAATTTAAGGGTACCGTCCCTTTTTTCTTTTATATACTTCCGTTTCTTTTAAATCCGTTAAGTTTTCATTTCTTTAAAAATTAAATACCTATTTTTCTATAACTTTTTGCAAAAAATATTAGTCTTAACAACTATTTAAAATAGTTTTATTTATCCAAAAAAAAAAAAAAAAAAAAAAAAAAAAACAGCATATACAGTTACATATTTAACAGAAACTGTTAAATATTTAACTGTTTTTTCAAAAAGAGTGTTAAAAGATTAACTTTTTATTCAAAAAACTATTAAAAAGTTATTTTTTTTAACTTTAGATCATATCTGATTACATATTTTTTTTTTTTTAATGGTTATTCAAACTTTTTAACTTTTGAAAAAAAAAAAAAAATAAAAAAATTAACCGTTTATTAACCGGGTTAACCGGGTTAACCGGATTAACCGTTAACCGGTTAACCGTAACCGTGACTTAACGGTTAACGGTTAAATCCGGTTAATAATATTTACAACGTTAACCGCCGGTTATTAACCGGTTAACCGCGGTTAATTAACCGTGGTCAAGTCTAGAGGGAAGGTGTGTGGGTCCTTGAATTATTAAAAAATCTAGTACTACTGTCCCAGCACCCTCATCAATTAAGATGGTATTTAACTCGACTTGGGTCATTCTAACCCTGTCACCCCTCTCCCGCTTATAAAAACCATTTGATTTTTTACATTGCCCAAATTTCGTATCCCTAGTACGCTATTTTACCCGGGCCATGTTCATACAAATTTACAACTACAAGATTGAAGAAAATTACCTGAAAATCAAGAAAGACAGTTCCCAAGATGATTCCGGCAAACGCTCGCATGAAAAAATGGAAGAAGAGGGGAAAAAGACGATGTATCCTCTTTAAAACCTCAAATCAGTAACCAAAACAACCTAACAATCCTCTCTTGAGCCTCAGATCGTGCGAAGGATGGGTTTAATCGGTGAAAAATGGTAGAAAAGTAGTCGGATTGTGGGTCTTGAAGCTCGCTGGAGACGGAAGCTAGTTAGACGAAAAAACGGGAAGAGCAGGCGGAGAGATAAAGTAAAAAGTGAAAGAAATCAAGGGGTAAGGGGTGGGCCTCTTTTTATACCTTGGAGGTGAAAGGGCATAAGGTGAAAAGACATTTTTCAGTTGTACCGTCATAACTGTTTTGGGAGCCAAAACCGAATGTCAAATTAAAGTGATCGTGTAAGTTATCAAGAAACGTGGGCAATTATCACAAAAATGGCGGCCCATTAAATGTCATGGCAACTAAGCATTTCATCACGTGTCAATGAGCGAGCGACATGCCTGAATGAAGATGCGAGATCCATCTCGCACAAACCACTTCTTTGGCGAATTCAACTCCAATTTGAGAAAGGCGATTTCGTTTAATAGTGAAATGAAGTTCACAACTGGACCATAAACAGTCCCAATTATGAACTGAGGGGCTACTGATGTGCACAAATAAAATGTAATCCAAGTGTCAAGCAAAGTATAAGTACCATGAGTGACTCAGCCATAAAGTAATGGCACATGTGGAAAAGTCAACTTCGATAGTCTAACCGCCATATTGGAACGAGATCGTGTTGACAAGTTTAAGAGAAGATGAGCGAGATCACTAACTCGGCGAGATGGTGGTCTCGCTCCGGTCAAGTTGATCAAAAGGGACAAAGGGGAGGTTGAGCGAAATCATTGATTCTGGCGAAATGATGATCTCGTCCACTCTCCTAAGTCTCAATTCCGACATAAGACAATTCAGGCGAAATCACCAATTCAGGTGAGATGGTCATCCCGCCTAAGAAGTATCTGGATCTTCCCTAACGGTTCCTGGATCAACCATCTCTAACACATAAAGATTGATATTAAATGAGATAAGAAAGCTTCTACTGTTGGCGTCCCCAAAATCCCATAAAAGGTGGAAAAGTCGGCTAAAGTATGTGGGGGCTAATCAGAAGGAAACTCGTGTAGCGTGGTCCAGGATAGCTGTGATATCATCGTATCACCTTATCAAGGTATATAAACTACCCTCCCCTTGCAGATCAAGTAAGCCATTTTTCCTACCCTCAAGCTCTCTTGAATTCGGTTTTGAGCTTTTTTCACAAACCAATAATTACTCTCACACCGGAAGGGCTTTAGCTGGAGAAACTCCCGGCTTAGATTACGGTGTTCCTTGTGCAGGTCTGAGGTGGACGATTCTGCCAGATTTCCTTACGTGGTGTCCACGTGTAGTGCATTCAGTCAAGCTCGTTTTCTTGTAGCATCAGGAAGTTCGATGGATTATGATAATCAGCTTGCAAAAATGTGTACATTGTTCACACTGCAATCTTTTCGAAGTTGATTCTTCAAGAAGGAGAAAAGTTGGTTCTTGTATGGTTGGATACACCTTATAACCAAGCAGTAGGGGCTTTAGCTGGAGAAGCCTCCGGCTTAGATTACGGTGTTCCTTGTGCAGGTCTGAGGTGGACGATTGTGCCAGATTTCCTTACGTGGTGTCCACGTATAGTGCATTCAGTAGTCAAGCTCGTTTTCTAGTAGCATCAGGAAGTTCGATGGATTATGATAATCAGCTTGCAAAAATGTGTACATTGTTCACACTGCAATCTTTTCGAAGTTGATTCTTCAAGAAGGAGAAAAGTTGGTTCTTGTATGGTTGGATACACCTTATAACCAAGCAGTATATGGGATTGTAGACAAATTAGGTAGGTGTTGGCCAGACATATTCCGCCTTTTATATTTAATACTCTTTGGCACAACACTATTATAGTCATTTACTTTGAACTCGTACGAAGTGCATTATTTTTAGTTACTTTTATTCTCAAGGTTGTTGATACTTTTGATCTGGGGTACTATTCTAAAATTTTGTTTAATATAGATCATGCTTCATATTCCAGGCAGCTTAGTGGTGAGGTTGGTGTTTCTTCCTTTTGAAGAAAGTTCTTATGCCACATTTGTGAAGTCTGCATCAGGTTTGACTCTTCCATCCAACTGCTGACGTCATTAATTGTAAACAATTTTGTTCTTTTCATGTGGCGTTGCTAGCTTGTGGGCTGTAATCAATATACTGACAACAGTTGTTACGGATAAGTAGCTTGTTTCAGACTCATGCTAGCATTTTGACCCTTTCCAGCCTGAAATGGATCTTGCTCCTTGGCATGATCACATAACTCTTATCTTGTGTGATTTTTTGTTGTTTCTCTGTTATTTTTTTCTCTTCGAAACTAAGGAGAGCTGAATCTCGAAGTATAAATAACTAGCTATATTAAGCAGCAGGCTAGCCCTTCCCAGGTGTCTACATATTTATTGAGGCTACTTAAGAGCTATCTGGACTATAGATGCTCTGGTGTTAATGTTGTGCTGTTGTTTTTGGTATTGGCCTATGATTGTTTGTGTATTTTCCCTTGCAAGTGGACTGAATTATTTGTTTTCTTGTTGGCAGTAGAACACGCACAGAAAAGCAGGAAATTAGTAACTTGCTTATCAGATGCTATGAAGCTTGTGGTGTTAATTGGTAGGAACGTCTACATACCATATTTGTAAACCTCAACAATAGTAAATGACAAAGTACTAGTATTTTTTATCCTACAAAGTTATTAGGTTAGAAGCTTATGACTGGTCCATCTGTATGCAAATGCTGATAGTTTGTGCTTGTGGACTCAAACTATTGATCTTCTTATCTTTTCCATCTGTTATTAGTCTTGACTCTTGATCACATATAGTTGCATCACACAAAAATTGATTATGATTTCTGATGCTTTTGAGACAGGTAGTTATTTAACTTCTCAATTTCTCACTATTAAAAAAATTTCTTGACTTCTAGGAGAACAATGTGTAATTATATATTCTATATAAATATGCTTGTATTTGTAGTTATTAATATCTTCAGTTGTGCCTTAGATGATTCTACTGGTTTCAAGTTTCTGCTATATTTTTTGTAGGTCTGGTGGTAATGGCATTTGGCCCAAGCTACTCTTACTCTCTAATTAGATTGCTATATGGACAGAAATGGAGTGATGGAGAAGCCTCCACAGCACTCCAATATTACTGTCTCTTTGTCGTCCTTCTGGCTGTGAATGGTATGCAATGGTTTTACTTTTCTTGCGATCCTTTATCCGAATGCTGAGTAGATTTGACATCTTCTTACGTAGATAATCTTTATGCAGAATAGCTACAAATTTCTGTTGATTCTCCCCTTGAAGTCTCCACCACTTGATTCTAGGGTTTACCTGTGGTTTTCTCTTTCTCTAAATTCTCTTACTTCGAAAATCAAGTACCACAAGTCTATGTTGAGTTGTTGTGCTCTCACCCAGAATAACCTTGCAATCTGTATAACTCTTTCTACAAGCATTTCTTAATAAGATGAAGTCAATCCGACTCGCATTACCTCCGCTCCTATAGGACACCAAGTGAGATTCTCTCTTCTTGAACCAAGTGCTCATTATACTCAAGTCATATGCCATCGCAAATTCCAGGATACTATTTCCTGCTTCATTCCACTCCCCAAAATCAAAACCTCCATGTATGCTCTCAAAGCCATGTCGACTAGACCCCACATGCCCGTTCAGATCACCACCAATGACTAATTTCTCACCACTAGGTACTCATTGCACTACCTCCTCCAAATCTTCCCAAAACACTTGTTTAATAGATGCATCCAACCTTACTTGTGGTGCATAGGCGGAAATAATAGTTATAATCTCATCACGTTTTACAAGTTTAATGCCCATAATTCGATCACTCTTCCTGTACACTTCCACCACATCATTAATATACTCCTTATCAATAATGATACCCACTCCATTTCTACCCTTATTCTTTCCTGAGTACCAAAGCTTAAAACCCCAAGGCGATATTTCTTTTGCTTTCTCTCCAATTCACTTAGTTTCCTATAGACACATTATGTGAATCTTCCTCCTCCTCATAACTTCCACCACCTCTGTTGATCTCCCTGTCAAGGATCCAATGTTCCAAGTTCCCAAGCGCATCCCACTACCCTTACACCTACCATGGACTAGCTTCTTTACCCGCACTCGTCCGCAATGCGGGAACCCTTGCATATTTGACACCACCCCCGGGCGAAGAGATGGCACGTCGCTTTCGGGCGACGACCTAGCAACCTTTGCATACTTATCACTACACCCAGGTCTTTGAAGTGTAGCGCGTCGGCGAGGAAACGCCCCGACGATATTCATATTCGGATTCATGTCATGGCAGTGTAGACAAATTATATTTTGTCCATGTCGCGACATGATACGAGTATGGTATTTAACAACAGCCTAGAATATGGTGATAAGTATGCGAGGTTGCTAGGTCGTCGCCGAAGCGACGTGCCGTCTCTTCGCCCGGGTGGTGTCGAATATGCGGGTTCCAGCGTGCGGACAGTGCGGAAAGAAGCTAGTCATGGTAGGTGTAAGGGTAGTGGGATGCGCTTGGGAACTTGGAACATTGGATCCTTGACAGGAGAATCAGCAGAGGTGAGTGGAAGTTATGAGGAGGAGGAAGATTCACATGTAATGTGTCTACAGGAAACTAAGTGAATTGGAGAGAAAGCAAAAGAAATATCGCCTTGGAATTTTAAGCTTTGGTACTCAGGAAAGAATAAGGGTAGAAATGGAGTGGGTATCATTATTGATAAGGAGTATATTAATGATGTGGTGGAAGTGTACGGGGAAGAGTGATCGAATTATGGGCATTAAACTTGTAAAACGTGATGAGATTATAACTATTATTTCACTTTATGCACATGAGTAAGGTTGGATGCATCTATTAAACAAGTGTTTGGGAAGATTTGGAGGAGGTAGTGCGATGAGTACCTAGTGGTGAGAAATTAGTCATTGGTGGTGATACGAAGCGGGCGTGTGGGGTCTGATCGACATGGCTTTGAGAGCGCATACGCTGGAGGTTTTGATTTTGGGGAGTGGAATGAAGCGAGGAAATAGTATCTGGAATTTGCGATGGCATATGACTTGAGTATAATGAGCGCTTGGTTCAAGAAGAGAATCTCACCTTGGTGTCTATAGGAGCGGAGGTAATGCGAGTCGGATTGACTTCGTCTTATTAAGAAATGCTTGTAGAAGAGTTATACGGATTGCAGAGGTTATTACGGGTGAGAGTACATGACAACTCGAGCGTAGACTTGTGGTACTTGATTTTCGAAGTAAGAGAATTTAGAGAAAGAGAAAACCACGGAGTAAACCCTAGAATCAAGTGGTGGGAGACTTGAGGAGAATCAACGAGAAATTTGTAGCTATTACGCATAAAGATTATCTACGTAAGAAGATGTCGAATCTACTCGGCATTCGGATAAAGGATCGCAAGAAAAGTAAAACCATTGCATACCATTCACGACCCGGAAGGACGACAAAGAGAGACGAGTAATATTGGAGTGCTGTGGAGGCTTCTCCATCACTCCATTTCTGTCCATACAGCAATCTAATTAGAGAGTAAGAGTAGCTTGGGCCAAATGCCATTACCACCAGACCTACAAAAAATATAGCAGAAACTTAAAACCAGTAGAATCATCTAAGGCACAACTGAAGATATTAATAACTACAAATACAAGCATATTTATATAGAATATATAATTACACATTGTTCTCCTAGAAGTCAAGAAATTTTTTTAATAGTGAGAAATTGAGAAGTTAAATAACTACCTGTCTCAAAAGCATCAGAAATCGTAATCAATTTTTGTGTGATGCAACTATATGTGCTCAAGAGTCAAGACTAATAACAGATGGAAAAGATGAGAAGATCAATAGTTTGAGTCCACAAGCACAAACTATCAGCATTTGCATACAGATGGACCTGTCATAAGCTTCTAACCTAATACCTTTGTAGGATAAAAAATACTAGTACTTTGTCATTTACTATTGTTGAGGTTTACAAATATGGTATGTAGACGTTCCTACCAATTAACACCACAAGCTTCATAGCATCTGATAAGCAAGTTCCTAATTTCCTGCTTTTCTGTGCGTGTTCTACTGCCAACAAGAAAACAAATAATTCAGTCCACTTGCAAGGGAAAATACACAAACAATCATAGGCCAATACCAAAAACAACAGCACAACATTAACACCAGAGCATCTATAGTCCAGATAGCTCTTAAGTAGCCTCAATAAATATGTAGACACCTGGGAAGGGCTAGCTTGCTGCTTAATATAGCTAGTTATTTATACTTCGAGATTCAGCTCTCCTTAGTTTCGAAGAGAAAAAAATAACAGAGAAACAACAAAAAATCACACAAGATAAGAGTTATGTGATCATGCCAAGGAGCAAGATCCATTTCAGGCTGGAAAGGGTCAAAATGCTAGCATGAGTCTGAAACAAGCTACTTATCCGTAACAACTGTTGTCAGTATATTGGTTACAGCCCACAAGCTAGCAACGCCACATGAAAAGAACAAAATTGTTTACAATTAATGACGTCAGCAGTTGGATGGAAGAGTCAAACCTGATGCAGACTTCACAAATGTGGCATAAGAACTTTCTTCAAAAGGAAGAAACACCAACCTCACCACTAAGCTGCCTGGAATATGAAGCATGATCTATATTAAACAAAATTTTAGAATAGTACCCCAGATCAAAAAGTATCAACAACCTTGAGAATAAAAGTAACTAAAAATAATGCACTTCGTACGAGTTCAAAGTAAATGACTATAATAGTGTTGTGCCAAAGAGTATTAAATATAAAAGGCGGAATATGTCTGGCCAACACCTACCTAATTTGTCTACAATCCCATATACTGCTTGGTTATAAGGTGTATCCAACCATACAAGAACCAACTTTTCTCCTTCTTGAAGAATCAACTTCGAAAAGATTGCAGTGTGAACAATGTACACATTTTTGCAAGCTGATTATCATAATCCATCGAACTGATGCTGCTAGAAAACGAGCTTGACTCTGAATGCACTATACGTGGACACCACGTAGGAAATGCAGCAATCGTCCACCTCGAGACCTGCACAAGGAACACCGTAATCTAAGCGGAGGCTTCTCCGACTAAAGCCCCTACTTTGCTTGGTTTATAAGGTGTATCCAACCATACAAGAACCAACTTTTCTCCTTCTTGAAGAATCAACTTGAAAAGATTGCGGTGTGAACAATGTACACATTTTTGCAAGCGATTATCATAATCCATCGAACTTCACGATGCTACAAGAAAAGCGAGCTTATTTGAATGCCTACACGTGGACACCACGTAAGGAAATGCGCGAGAATCGTCCACCTCGGACTGCGCGAACACCGTAATCTAAGCCAGGAGTTTCTCCGGCTAAAAAAGCCCTTAGGTGTGAGAGTAATTATTGGTTTGTGAAAAAGCTCAAAAGCAGATTCAAGAGAAGCTTGAGGGTAGGAAAAATGGCTTACTTGATGCTGCGAGGAGGGTAGTTTATATACCTTGATAAGGTGATACGATGATATCACGGCTATCTGGACCACGCTCTGCGAGTTTCCTTCGATTAGCCCCGCGTACTTTGTAGCCGCTTTCCACCTTTATGGGATTTTGGGGGCATGGCTGACGGTAGAAGCTTTCTTATCTCATTTAATATCAATCTTTATGTGTTAGAGATGGTTGATCCGAGGAAGCAGATTAGGGAAGATCCAGATACTTCTTAGGCGGGATGACCATCTCACCTGAATTGGTGATTTCGCCTGAATTGTCTTATGTCGGAATTGAGACTTAGGAGAGTGGACGAGATCATCATTTCGCCAGAATCAATGATTTCGCTCAACCTCCCCTTTGTCCACTTTTGATCGGCTTGGCCAGGAGCGAGACCGCCGTCTCGCCGAGTTAGTGATCTCGCTCATCTTCTCTTAAACTTGTCAACACGATCTCGTTCCAATATGGCGGTTAGACTATCGAAGTTGACTTTTCCACATGTGTCGTTACTTTATGGCTGAGTCACCCATGGTACTTATACTTTGCTTGACACTTGGATTACATTTTATTTGTGCACATCAGTAGCCCCTCAGTTCATAATTGGGACTGTTTATGGTCCAGTTGTGAACTTCATTTCACTATTAAACGAAATCGCCTTTCTCAAATTGGAGTTGAATTCGCCAAAGAAGTGGTTTGTGCGAGATGGATCTCGCATCTTCATTCAGGCATGTCGCTCGCTCATTGACACGTGATGAAATGCTGAGTTGCCATGACATTTAATGGGCCGCCATTTTTGTGATAATTGCCCACGTTTCTTGATAACTGACACGATCACTTTAATTTGACATTCGATTTTGGCTCCCAAGCGAGTTATGGCAACTGACTACCCGAAAAATGTCTTTTCGCTTATGCCACTTTCGCCTCGAGGTATAAAAGAGGCCCGCACCCACTTGATTTCTTTCACTTTTTACTTTATCTCTCACTTTGCTCTTCCCGTTTTTCGTCTAACTAGCTTAGTCTCCGGCGAGCTTGAGACCAGCGTCCGACTACTTTTCTACCATTTTCATAGGATTAAACCCGTCCTTCGCACGATGCGAGGCTCGAGAGGATTGTTAGGTTGTTTTGGTTACTGATTTGAGGTTTTAAAGAGGATACATCGTCTTTTTCCCCTCTTCTTCCATTTTTTCATGCGAGCGTTTGCCGGAATCATCTTGGGAACTGTCTTTCTTGATTTTCAGGTAATTTTCTTCAATCTTGTAGTTGTAAATTTGTATGAACATGGCCCGGGTAAAATAGCGTACTAGGGATACGAAATTTGGGCAATGTAAAAAATCAAATGGTTTTTATAAGCGGGAGAGGGGTGACAGGGTTAGAATGACCCAAGTCGAGTTAAATACCATCTTAATTGATGAGGGTGCTGGGACAGTAGTACTAGATTTTTTAATAATTCAAGGACCCACACACCTTCCCTCTTCTCATGTCGCCATGCTAGGGTTTTTAGATAGGCAGTCTTCTTGTAATCACATTTGTAAACAGGCGGGATGCCCTTTGGTACCAGAAAGCTCAAGATTAAGTATTAGCTCAGAGCGGACCGAGAGTGAGGAGAGTGTGGATTTTGATGATTCGGATGAGGACTACAGGGTTAAGAATGATGTTAGCACTATTTTTTCGAGACGGAATACGAGCGGGAGGAGGCGAGATGCGGGGTCGAGGATCAGCGAGCGACGGCTCGCGGCTCGGTGACGAGGAGATCCGCGGTGAGGAGCATCTCCGCAAAACGCTAATTGAATTGAGTTTTACACAGTATTATATAAATGCCACGATCTGCCATCTCGCGCCTTACGCGGAAACTTGGACCCAGCGAAAATGATGAAAACATCAAGATATTGTGATTGCTACCCGCCATGATCTACCGTAAATGGCGATTGGTGTTTTCCCATTTCGACGGGAGTCCCAGTTCTGATGTAAATGCGAGATGGTAAGCTATGTGATCTATATAATACTTGGTGTAAATCAATCGGTGGATTGCGCGAGATGCTCCTCGTCGCGGGATCTCGTGCTGATTGTGAGGCTGGCGGCTTTGCTTGATCCTTGACCTGCAAATCTCGCTCCTCGCTCGTAATCTGTCGGAAAAATAGTGTTAACATCATTTTTAACCACAGTCCTCATCAAATCATCGAAATCCCAGCTCTCACTCGCTCTCGATCCGCTTCCCCAAGCTTGAGCTTTCACAGTTCCCAGGCGTCACTATTCTAAATGTGCTCACAGGCACATCTAAAAGCCACTAGCATGGCATGAAGAGGAAGAGCGTGTGGGTCATGAATTTTTAAATAATCTGAGTACTGCTTGTCTAGATGGTATTTAACTACGACTTGGTTCATTCTAACTCGGTCGCCTCTCCCGTTTATAAAAACCCTTGATTTTTTACATTGCCCAAATTTCGTATCCACTACTAGCCAATTGTTTTTGCAGGCCGTGTTCATACAAATTTACAACTACAGAATGAAGAAAATTACTGAAAATCAAGAAAGACGGTTCAGATGATTTCGGCAAACTCTCGCGAGGAAAAAATGGAAGAAGAGGGAAAAAGACAAATGTATCCTCTTTAAAAACATCAAATCAGTAGAAAACAACTAAAAATCCTCTTTTTAAGCCTCGAATCGTCTTAAGGATTTGTTTAATCGGTGAAAAATGGTAGAAAAGTCGGATTGTGGGTCTTGAAAGATCGCGGAGACGGAAGCTAGTTAGCGGAAAAACGGGAAAAGCGGGTGGAGAAGATAAAGTGAAAAGTGAAAAGTGAAAAGTAAAAAGTGAAATAAATCGAGGGGTGGGCCTCTCTGTTTATACCTTGGAGGTGAAAAGGCGCGAGGTGAAAAAGACATATTTGATTATCTGTCATGCTGTTTTGGGAGGCAATCAGTCATTAATTTCAAATTAAAGTGATCGTGTCGAGTTATCAAGAAAACGTGGGCGGGTTATCACGAAAATGGCGGCCCGTTAAATGTCGTGGCGGCTCGGCATTTCAACGTGTCAATGAGTGAGCGGCGTACACAGAATGAAGATGCGAGATCCGTCTCGCACTGAGCAGCTTCGTGCGGGAATTCAACTCGAGTTTGAGAAAGGCGATTTCGTTTAATAGCGAGAATGAAGTTCTGTGGACTATAAATAGTCCCGAATTATGAGCGAGGGGCTGCTTGATGTGCCGAAATAAAATGTAATCCAAATGTCAGCAAAGTATGAGTATCGTGGGTGACTCGACCGTAAAGTAATGGCACACGTGAAAAAGTCAGCTTCGATGGCTGCTAGCCATGTATTGGAATGAGATCGTGTTGCAAGTTTAAGAGAAGATGGCCCGAGATCGCTAACTCGGCGAGGCGGTAGTCTCGCTCGTCAGATTGATCAGGACGAAGGGAGGTTGAGCGAGATCATTGACTACGGCGAAATGATGATCTCGTCCGCTCTCTATGTCTCGATTCAGGCGTAAGACAATTCGGGCGAAATCACGGTCGGGCGAAGATGGTCAATCACTTTAATAAGTATCTGGATCTTCCCTAACGGTTTCGAGACGAAGGACCCGACCATGCGACAAATAAAGGTTGTTATTAAATGAAATAAGAAAGCTCTATTGTTGGCGTCCCAAAATCCCATAAAAAATGGAAAAGTCGGCTAAAGTATGTGGGGGTTAATTAGAAGGAAACACGTGTCGTGTGGTCCCGGGATGCTTTGATATCATCATATCGCTACTACCTATATCGCCTTATCGAGGTATATAAACTACCACTCCCCTTGCGGTCAAGTAAGCCAATTTTCCTACCCTCGAGCTCTCTTGAATTCGGTTTTGAGCTTTTTCATAAACCCGATACTTAATCTCACGTCGGAGGGGCTTTGGCGGAGAAGCCCCTAGCTTAGCTTACGGTGTTCATTGTGCGAGTCTAAGGTGGACGATCGTGCCGGGTTTCACTTACGTGGAGTACACGTGTGGTGCATCGGCCAAGCTCGTTTTACGATAGCATCGCTTCCTATTTTGCAAAAGTGTAAGTTGTCTAATTAACGGCGAAATAGAAAAGAATCACCGAACATCTTTGTTAATGAGCAAGCTTGGAAACTACAAAAGCAATGTCATGTGCCTTGACATTTTAAGAATATTTCTAGTGTTCTTGTGTTGTGATTTATCACCAATGTAAGAAAAGCATGACGAAAGGAAACTAGAATTAAATCCCGAGTCTTCGCCCAAATTATTGTCATTTCCTTTCTTTTCCCAAATTTTAGAAAGTGATTTGTTTTCAGAAAGAGACTACAGCTGAACGGAAAAATATCAAAATGTCTTTGTACATGGATAATTATAAAGTAGCCCCAATAACCAACAAGCATGCTAGCTCCATATGCAGTTTGTGCTAATGCAAAAACAATTGCTTTCTCCAGCAGGTTAGAAATAGATTAAAAACTAATTAGCTGTAGATATTCATGTACAGATATATAACCCCATTGGCGAGATCGAGTCAACCTTACTTAACATAAGCATACTAAGGTATCAAACGCGTGATCTACAGATGTCAGGGGCACAGTAAGTGACTTGTTAGAATTTATAGGAGTAACAACAGTATTAAGTTCGATGCAGATCAAGATCAATGTCCACGTCATGAGAATGAAAATTAAAGCAGTGCTTAAATCAATAAATCATGATCAGGCATGCCAATGAGTTATTAGTTGTAACTAATCAGGAAAAAAATGAGAAGCATCTAACAAGTTTTTAGTATGCTACAAGAAAGTGACATGAATCTTTTAACAAAAGAAGACACTCTTTTATTCTTTTACCATATCGGTTGCTTGACAATGAGGATGTAGGTTGTTAAACAACGGAAAAGAGTAGCTGAAGCCTCAACCATCAACCTTAGTCTGAGGAGGACCAAATTCTGAGAAAAAGAATATACAATGGCTCTGCTAATAGCTCCAAAATGCAAGCCAAGCCCTAACAAATTAAATGAGAGATTCCACATATAAGATTATTAAAGAAGACAAAATTGACTGTGGAAAGAAATGATCATTAAAGAACATAATTTTCTTTCAGATTCTCCTTGATATGATTGCTCGGATAAGGGTATTTGATCCTTGCAGCCTCTATTCTACCAAATCCATAGAAGTACTAACATTCCACTAGTAAATTCAATTATATAATCATAAAAATGAATAGAAGGAGCTACTGCACAGTGACAAGAAGTTTGTAATTCATATTGTGTGTTACCATTTATCAAGATTGCTTGAGCATATGAACTTGAATAACTTAAAGCTTGCCACCAGAAGACAAACACACATGCAGAAATTGTAATGAATATTCCCAATGGGAGAGTCATCCATGCTACTTTCAAAAGCTTTCTGCATTTTCACCATTTGAAGCACCGCCACTGCAGCAAAAACACGAAATGTTAGTAATAGGTTTCATAATTCACAAGAGGAAGGTACATCCACAGTTGTTAAAGGCGACCGCCCGCCTCGGCTTTTTGGCGCCTTGGGGGGTCGGTCGCCTCTTTGTAGCCCGGCGGATGCACGCCTTTATTCGCAAGGCGTTCGCCTTGCTCGCCTTTTTGCCGCCCGCCTCTCGCCTTTTTGCATTTTTTTTCTTTCTTCTAGTCCCTTGTTCTTCAAATTTTTATTTACTATTGCATGATTTTGGAACTTGATTTCTTTTTTCGATAATCTTTAAGGGTTTAAGTTTATTTAACTTGCTTAAACTATTACTTGTTTTGTTGATTTGAACTTTGTAATTTTGATCCATGCTTCTTTTTTCTTAGAATTCTTACTTTTGAGGTTTGAATTATATTAGGATACTATTAAATGCGGAATTGTGAAATTTATTTCATGTTTTATTCTTGTTCATAATACGTTTTATGCTTTGTTTATTTCATGTTTTATTCTTGTTCATAATACGTTTTATGCTTTGTTTATGTTTTGCATGTGTGTGTGTGTGTGTGTGTATATATATATATATGTATGTATGTATGTATATATATATATATATACATACATATATATGTATGTATATATATATATATTCTAGTTTTACTAATTTTTTGTTCGATTTTCCTCCTTGCTCGCCTTTTCGCCGCCCGCCTCTCGCCTCGCCTTTCGCCTTTTCCAAGTACATATGCTTTGCCTCTCGCCTTTGACAACTATGGGTACATCTGGACTAGACAAGAGATAATATCCTAGCAATCTTTCATATGAAGCACCTTAAAGCATCTGCAATGCAAAGAAGTGGCACCTCCTTAACTATTCACAAGGAGGTGGAGGAGGCCTCCTTATGCATTGAAGGAACTCCTAAGCTAATGAGTGACTCCTTAGCTAACTCCTTAGCATTATTTTAATATATTTAGTTCCTACTGTTTTTTGGTACATGCAAATTTTGCCCTAATTTTAATTTCAAATGTTAGTAATTTGCAAATTAAAAAAAAAATCATGAAAAATGTTTCAACTAATACTAAACATTCACTCCCTCCTCCGTCCCAAAACTTTATCGCATTGTATTTTACATTGCTCGTTTGTTAAAGAATGTAGCTTTAATTGCTTGTACCTTCATAGAATGGATTACACTTAACCATAGTATTTTAATATTATTTATTATGTTACATAAATTTAAATATGAAAATATTGAATATATAAATTGTTCTAAAAGGTGCTGAGCTAAGGAGTTGTGGTTAACTCCTACAGCATTGGAGATACTCTCTTATATACTATGATACTCTCCTTACAAAAGAAAAGAAAGATGACAAGTTCCGAGTACACTGAAGAATTTCAATCTCAAGATGTCAAACACTTCTATTCAATCATGCTCCAATACTAATTTAATTTCTCATCACGGAGTCAAGCCCGGATAAAAACCATTCAATGCGACAACACTGAAAGGGTTCATGTTTTGTAGGGAAAACAGAAGAAACCAATTATAAAATGGAAAAAAAAATTGCTGCAATACAGATCAATTCTTGAAAATGAATCATCATAAGCATGTGAAATACCATCTAATGTCTGCCCTCACTGCATGCTCACCGAAAACCCTCTCGACTAAGGAACAA